>JASAND010013809.1:0-104632 GCA_030248195.1 Trissonchulus latispiculum
AGATGTTTTCTTTATTGCTTTATTAAATGTGTATAGAAAATAAGCTAAAAAATTCCAAAAGTTGATTTGCGAAAAGTTGCTTCAGTTGGTTGCAGCACCCTCATTTTCGCTAATATTCAAATTGCACTCATTGAATGGCTCATAACTTAAGGAGAACTGAACGAAACAACTCAAAATTTAAACTCGAAATGTACGACATATGTGGCTAGAAATGTGTGAAAATGAGCGAAATCCGTGGTCTAAATGTTTTCACGATGGACCCCCCCTTAAGTTGACAGGGGGTCCTATCAGTTGGGCGAGCAAAAAGCAGACCACCGTTTCCCTTTCGTCAGCTGAGGCCGAGTATATCGCTCTGAGCTGTGCAACTAAAGAACTACTATGGTTGAAGCTGTATTTTATGAAGAATCCCTGTTATGAACAATGTAGTCCAACAACGATCTACGAAGATAATCAAAAGCTGCATCGCGATGGTGAAGACCCCCGTCTCACATGCGCGAACGAAACACATTGACATCAGACATCATTTCATTCGTGAGAAGTTCATCAAGCAAAAGAACTGGATGTATGTCTACTGCCCAAGCAATGATATGGTAGCTGACATTTTAACTAAAGCACTTCCTAAAGGAAAATTTCTTCAACTCCGAACCAGCTGGGGGTTCAAGATAAGAAGAACTAAGTGGGGGTGTAGAAGAATAGTTATTCATATCTAGAAAAACATTAAGTTTTGTTCAAGTACTTTTGATAAAAAGCTATAAGTTTAGCAACTATAAGTTCTTGAAAGATTTAGTACAATCTGTCTGCTGGTCTTTAACGCGCTAGTAAATCCTGTATCCTTGGGCTGTCATACTTTAAGTCTTTCATGCTGGTGTAAAGTTTGGTCGGTACACTTCCATCCTCACACATGCATAAATGTCATATGCATATAGGGAGAAGAAAATGAGCGCAGACGTCATGCAGAGATCGTCTGTTTGACCCGACAAATAACTTATTTGTCCACATCGGTAGTTAGTCCGCGACATATGTACCAGATAGTTGCTGTGAGCTTATATTTAGTTCTAGACTGTACAATATTACCTTTTGAAATTATTTCAAAGACTTCATTTTGAGTGATTTCAAATAGAAGAGAGGAGTTTGAGTTTGAATTAACACTGTAGGCTTGTAGCCAAGACATTTCATCAAAGAAACACAAGCAATGAATTAACCAACCACTTTATTAAACGCTTTCTAAAGACTTATCGTTCCACCACAGGTGGACACGGGATGAATTCTACACCCTCTGTGAAGTCGCCCACAACCAAAATTGGTCTCACAAGGGGTAAGAACTTTGACATTGACTACAAGGATAAGACAACTACCCAATAATAAGTTTTTAGGCACCGATGTTTTGGCTTCGCCGAACTTTTTACAACAATTAGTTATTTTTTGCTAGAAATCGTCCAAAACACGGTGTTTTTCTTAAAAATAATCTTTATGCTAAAAATTTGGAAAAAATGGGTGAATAAGTCTAACTTTAGCTTACGAAACTGCATTTAGGCAAAACTGCTTCCACAATGGGTACTAGAGACCTGCACGGGCCGAATTTTTGCGGCCCGGCCCGGCCCGGCCCTGAAAAATTTTTCTCGGCCCGCCCGGCCCGGCCCGTGAAAGGTTTCGGCCCGCTCGGCCCGGCCCGCGAAATTTTTCATTTTTCAGAAAGTGCAAAATTTCAAAAACATTCAAATTTATTATTAAAATTCAGTTTGAAGATGAAGATTCTATGTCGTATAATCGCAAATATTGGGTCAATGAATTTTTGAGCACCAACTTTTGGTATTAAGATTTTAAATTTGTTTAAGCTTGCTTTTTCCGAATTTAAAAGTTTGAAGTGCTTGCTCCGAATGTTTTGAATCACAGAGTTATGCTGGACAACATCTGATATGATAATTTTCGAGTACCTTTTCGCGAATCAAGAAATGCGCATAAGCATACTTGTTATATATGTATATATGTTACGGGCAGATGAATAAATTGGACACTTCTGAAAGTGTCCAGACAGATAGATAAATTATGCATGTGCGCAGACAGATAGATAAATTCTTACAATTATCGCATTCTGTCCGGACAGATGAGTAAATTATCTATGTGTCCAGAACAAGGTTAGACAGATGCGTAAATGTTTAAGCTAAGAACTATTAATGGAGACTATTTGTGCTTATAGGTGTTATTTAACTTCAGTATTATTCTTTACTTTATTTTAAATAGTTTATTCGGGTCTTTCCCATTATCCCCCCCCCATCGGGTCTTTCCCATTATCCCCCCCATAGCTTCGTAGAAGTACTGAAGATGCATACTTTGACGGATTGAGTTGAAATTTGGTAGGGGTAGGTTTTCGGACCTGCTGATTTCAAAAATTCAAAAATTTTAAAATTTTATAAAGTTTTTAAAAAATTTTAAAATTTTAGTTTGGTAAGGGGGGACCAAGAGGAACAGAAAAATTTTTTGTCTTCGATTATGCTGAAAAGATGTATATAGGGGTTTTCGGGGTCGTAGAACACGAATCTGAAATCCGTTTTTCGATCCAGCTTTTTGTTAGCTCAATATAAGCTAAAGTTCTAAGCTTAAGATGTAAGCTTACCCTGAGCTAACGAAAAGCTGGTCGAAAAAAAGGATTTCAGTTTCGTGTTCTACGACCCCGAAAACCCCTATATACATCTTTTCAGCAAAATCGAAGACAAAAAATTTTTCTGTTCCTCTTGGTCCCCCCTTAACAAACTAAAATTTTAAAATTTTTAAAAACTTTTTAAAATTTTAAAATTTTTGCATTTTTGAAATCAGCAGGTCCGAAAACCTACCCCTACTAAATTTCAACTCAATGGGTCAAAGTGTGCATCTTCAGTATTTCTACGAAGCTATGGGGGGGATAATGGGAAAGACCCGTTTATTCATAGTTCTAAAGCTTGTTATTATGTTTTATTAGCTTATGATTGATAAAAATTTAAAATGTCTTATTTGACTTTGTTAATTTTATGTATTATAACATTTTAGATCAATAACTGGAACGATATCTAATAGATTCTATATAAAATTATTTAAATCAAGTATATAACAGATTTTTAAAGTAACAGACTTAAAATTTAACAAAATATATATAAGCCAGTGGCGCAGCCAGAACTTTGTGACGGGGCATGCGGACCAGGTTTCTCAAAATTGGGTCTGTCCTCCAAGGTGTTTTGCTGGATTTTTGTTTTGTAATTTAAGGGGGGGGGGGTCGCGAATTTTAGACCATCTCCGATTTTTCTCATTTCTACATATTTTGTAGTCCCCGTGGGTCCCCAAAACAAGACAGTTGCGTTTGTTGCAAAACTTTCCCTATCATTCACAATTTAGTCCTCCAAAGGTGGCCCCGACATGTGTTAAGGTGGTGATTCCCTTTGGTCACATAAAGTTTACACCACTATTACTCATTCATTACTTGGAGTTATGAAGCCATTTTTATATCAAAATGTAGCTTAACATTTTCTCTTTTTAATGCATGCCACGAAACTAATGTTACTTTTCTGAAATATTTTTAACACATTTTAGAAGAAGTAATTTTCCAAAATTTTTGCAGACTCAAGTAAATTTTTTCGCGAGACATCGGTTATATCATTCGATACCTCCATCAAATAGCTGGGGACAATTTTTTATTTATTGTGAAATCGCTCTTCGTTATAAAGAAATAAGCTGAAATGTGAGCGTAACCTGGATTTTGCCTACTTTTCCCAAATTTGTCAAGCGATTACTTTAGCTAGAAACCAGCAATCGGGGCAACTAAAAAATCGTCCCTGGGTATATTTGTGCCGAACACATTTGTTCAGTAGCAGCCCTCCAAATTGTATGGTGAATGCTCCACAATCTTTGGAAGAAAATCGGTCGTGTTTTTGCAAAAACTACATTTTTTATGATAGCAGCCTACAGGATAGCAGTTGGAAGACGATCATGCGTCGGATAATTTGTCCCTGTGAGACCTTCAAATCGACGCCCTTAGTTTGATTTTACGGTGTGCGTAGTTCAAGAAATGTTGGATTATTTGACTTCAGCAAAAATGACAAGTTTTCGACGCCAAAACAAGAAAAACGTCTATATCTCACGGTAGAGAAAAGCTAGAAACTTGCTTTAAAAAGCAAAAATATGAAGCTCAATGAGATCTTTCGAATGAATATAGTCATAATTGTATAGCAAATGCCAAACGTTCAGAAATTGGAAAAACACTGTGACCGGAAATATCGAATTTTTGAGTCGAGATTGCGAGGAGGGTGTTAGAACGCTAAAAGAACTTATTTCGGAAAGTTTCATCAAATTTCATCTTGATTTACGCCGCCAAATAACAATATGTGCCCAAAAGGAATCACCACCTTAAACATAGGAAAATGAAAAAGTTAGGAAAATTTCGCGGTAACCAAAAGTTTGAGCGCTGTGCAAGAGTAAACGAGCTATATGTAGCTGGGCAAAATGTTAATCTGGACTAGGTAGCGTGTTAATATCTATATGAGGTATTTTTGTGTTAGCTCAGCGATTTTCTAAAAATTTTCAAAGTTGGGTAAAGCCGGTTTTTGCACAAATTTGACTTACAAAAACGTCACCAAAGCAATGTTTCGTCGTGGCCTGAACTAACCGTTTACTGCACAGATTTCGCGTATAGATATTAACACAGTACACAAATAGAGGTTCAATTTTCATACGCAAAATCCATGCTGCTACTTGTGGATAGTTCATACTTTTGGTTACCGCGTTGGCGTTTTGCCTCAAAATACGTCATTTTCTCAATGTTTTGGATATAATGGTCCATAAGTCGGGTGAAAGCCGAGCTATTCCAACCAAATCCGGTGTGCCAGTTTGCACATATGAAAGGAAGATGTGCGCTAAATTTAACTGCAATTTCTGGTGTTTAACTGTGGATGCATGCCTTAGTCCGATGACGGAGGCCTAGAGTCTAAAAATCCCAAATTTTCAAATTTTTCAAATATAGCCAAATTTTATATCAAATTGAAGCTCTCGATGTCCTGAACATTTTATCTTCTTGCACCAAGTCTCTACAAAGCAGTATGAGAAAGTTAAGCCGCATTAAAGTTTGAAGTAAATAACAGTAGGAAGGAGCTTGATCAAATGGTTCAAACGCCGTTTCTCGCTCGTTGCTTGACGTATCATTGTCATTTGCACAGCAATAAATAGCCCAAGATAGAGGCTTCAATTTGATGTATTGACCATACCGTAGTCTTTTGTCATCCCATGTGTACACGTCTTCGAAGCCCTTAGCGAGGCAAGTGGCGTAAATACTAAATTGTAGGGATTTGAACTGCAATATCTCTTAACTGGATTGACCCTGGACTCTAAAAATGTGTCTTGTTTTTGGACACATATGGGGGAATATTACACCCGAAAATGAGCGAAATCGGTGACTATAAAATTTGGTATCCGGCGACCCGAAATGACACGAAATTTCGCAACTTTGTATTCAGTTTTCTCGCAACTGGAAATTTTTTAGCTCATACCGAAAAAATGTCCCTCCGCAATAGTGCGAGTCTTCATTTTGCCGAAAATCACGCGAATCCATTGGGTAGTTTTTGAGAAATCGATGTTCAAAACGTCAGCTAAGTTGCCCAGCTTTGTCGTTGCATCCGAATTTGCCCGTCAGGCACCCATATGGCAAAAATGGCAATTTTTCAAATTTGTCATATGTCATTTCATATCAATCGAAAGCTCTCGGGTTCAGGATGAATTCTTCTCATAGAACTATGGTTCAGAAATGCTTCTATTTTAAGTTAATTGCTGCTAAATGTTTCGAGACATTTGTGATGCCAGTGTTTCAAAATTCGTTAATAGAATTTCTGATCGTGCTGAACGGGTTTGAAACTGACTAAAATGGTTTAATTTGTGGTATTGAATGGCTCATTTACGGAGAACTGAACGAAACAACTCAACATTTAAACTTTAAATGTACACGACGTAGCTAAATTATGTGTGAAAATAGCGAAAGTCAGCAATGTGCGTAAGAACGCAGGCAGGTTGGGTCTGGGCCCCCAGCTGAAAATTTTTAGAACTACATACTACATGTTTGAAATCCATGTTGGGCGATAACTTTGCATAAAACTTTTTTCTAGTTGAGCAGAAATCTAGCTGCGTCAGGCTCTTGCGTCAGCACAAATATCATTGGCATTTTAACGTAGCCCCTGACGCAAAAAACAAACTATGCTATTCTTGTACATTCAAAAGACAGATAAATTTAATTAGCTGCGAAATCGCAACATTTTGCTTTTAGTTTATTTTCCAGCTCTTTTGTCGAGTTAACTTTTCTTTCTTGCGAATCCTGACGGGGCATGCGGCCGCATGCCCCGCATGCCCCCTGGCTGCGCCCCTGATATAAGCTAATATAAAATTTTGGTGTCGTCATT
Source organism: Trissonchulus latispiculum (assembly GCA_030248195.1). Classification (NCBI taxonomy): domain Eukaryota; kingdom Metazoa; phylum Nematoda; class Enoplea; order Enoplida; family Ironidae; genus Trissonchulus; species Trissonchulus latispiculum. The sequence continues at coordinate 6,411 of JASAND010013809.1, forward strand.
TTAATTTAATTTAAAATGGAAACCAACGGTGAAACTAACAAGAAATAAAATTACATATATATTTACGTTTTATGCTAAAATGTTATAATACATAAAATTAACAGTCAAATAAGACATTTTAAATTTTTATCAATCATAAGCTAATAAAACATAATAACAAGGTTTAGAACTATGAATAAACTATTTAAAATAAAGTAAAGAATAATACTGAAGTTAAATAGCACCTATAAACACAAATATTCTCCATTAATAGTTCTTAGTTTAAACATTTACGCATCTGTCTAACCTTGTTCTGGACACATAGATAATTTACTCATCTGTCCGGACAGAATGCGATAATTGTAAGAATTTATCTATCTGTCTGCGCACATGCATAATTTATCTATCTGTCTGGACACTTTCAGAAGTGTCCAATTTATTCATCTGCCCGTAACATATATAAAAAGATAACGTTAAAATTTGAAGGCTATCCAGCATTATTTAGCAATTTAATCGACTATTTAATTTAAATAAAATACACAGTAACACTTATAAAATGAAAATGAGGATGCTAATTCCTGAATAGCAATGTTAATATGTACGAAACATGATCAAGAAACACACAAAAAATTTTCAAACTAAACATTTCAGTTATTATTCTTCAGTAAAATGTCGCAAAAATAATCGGAACAGGCCCGAAACTCGGTGGCCCGACCCGAGTGGTCTGGCCCGGCCTGAGCTTCGGCCCGCGGCCCGGCCCGGCCCGTGAACTTTGACCCGCCCGTGACCCGCGGGCCGTAATGCAGGTCTCTAACGGGTACCCAAACTGGCTAACACAAGGGTCAGTGAAAGTAGACCTCCCGTTCAGGTACCTACATTCCACCATATGCCTTATCATTGCCGATTTAGTAAAGGATAGCAAGATAAAACAGAATTTTGTAATTGAATTCGCTAAATATTCATACAGAAAATTGCAGTACTGAATGTCTTTGTGAGCTCGATCCGTTTCATCAAGCCATCTTTGCTTAAGAACTTGTTTCTGTACAACACAATTAAGATAGTATCAAGTGGTACCATTGAAGTGAGGATTTCGACAGTCTTCAAGAAAGCGGTGGATGCCCAGTGCACGCAACCATTGAACTCGCCACCGCACTTCTTTCGGGCGGCTAAGTGATAAACTCTTCAAGTACTCTAGTACCAACTAATTTTAGGTTCGGCATAATGATTCAAATTTCTTATCGTGTTCTTCATTGTCTCTTTTTATACCGTTGACGTAACAAAGAAAACCTAGCTGTAACGAGGGGGCTAGAGCAACCAGGAGTTTGTATTAAGAAAACAATCGAAGCATTAAGTATACATTATGATTATTTTCCAAGGTTTTCAGAATACACTGAAAAAGTTCCTGAAAGACTTTCCAGTTCCAAGTTCCAGTTCCAAATAGGAGCTCTTTGGGTTTCAAAATGAGACTCTATGCAAGCACTTAAGTTACTGTCAAGCAAGACGACCCTTGTTACGTAATTTACATCTAAAAATTTCATCATTAATAGAAAGATAACCACTGTCAGAACAATGCGTCAATTCACAAGGTTTGATAAGCTGATAAGGTGGCTTTATATTATCAATAGCACAAACTAAATCAAGCCATTTCAAACCGTTTAGCACAACACCAACAATGCGCCTGTTGCTTGCCGTTACTGCCGTTCTGTGCGTCTCTCAACTCTGTTTGGGAGATGATCCCAAACTGTGGGCTTTTCTGGTGGCCGGATCCAATGGATATTTTAACTATAGACATCAGGTAGATAGAGATGTTGTAACGAGTTAAACTCTCCACCTGTTAGTTGATTTTGGCTGACTTTCCGAAAAGAGTCAACCATTGAAGAATGAATTTAATTGAGCAGCTTCGCAATCTAGCTAGCAATGAATGAAATGCGATCTTGTTATTCGTATGTTGTGATACATCCCCATTTTCTGTGGATGAGCACGCCGATGCGATGTGTCGCTCACTTCGCCAAAAGAGTTCTTGTAGATTTTGGTGCAATATATGGGCAGTAAAGGAAGGATCATTTTTTCGGGTTAGACTGTTTATCCTGCTACAACTTGGACGTTCGATGCAAATTTTATAAAATTATCCCCAGTGTCAGCATAAGAGATTCGTATACCATTGGTTGTTCAGGCTGGACTGCATATCTCGTTGGCTTAAAGTTGAAATATAAGATTGCTTAGTTTTAATACTTTAGGCAGATGTCTGCCATGCCTATCAAATCATGAAGGCTCACGGAATTCCTGACGAAAGAATCATTGTGATGATGTACGATGATATCGCCAAGAATTCAGAGTATGTTAAGAGCTTTCGTTTAATTATTTTATTTTATTAAAATATGTATAAATATTTAACAGTTTTCTTAACAGTTCAAGCTGGCAAATTTTAGCAGCGAACCAAATATCGAAATTGCAGGACAGTTTCCTATTTCTCCTTATTTCAGGAACCCAACTCCAAACATCGTTATCAACCATTTAAATGGTAGCGATGTCTATCACGGTGTTCCCAAGGACTACACCAAAGATGTAAGCCAGTTGATTTATATCCAGTCTAGCTCCATTTCACTTATTTTATTGCTCTACTATGGTTTATTTTATTTAGCTGTAGTTAAGGAAACCGTTTCGATAAATTTTACAGTATTTCTACTCCTGCATTTCATTTGAAACTGACTCCAATCGCATAAGGACATTAGTATATATTTGAACTCGAACTAGCTTGAAGTCATTTTGGTCAATTCAGCTCAATTGGTTACACTCGTTGCACGAAACTTGCTGGTTCAAATTCAGGTAGACCCAGAGTCATGAGTTTTTCCGGGACTTCTGCGATGCACGAGTTTTCACCTTAATTCATTATTAAGAAAGAAAACAGCTGAAGGTGTTTTCATAGTCGTGAATGCACGAACATCAATCATTTTAGCGGTTTAAAATCATATTGTAGTGGGCTCACGCCCATAAATGCAAGCAAACGCTTAAATACGCGCGGCGACGCGACTTGAACTTTAAAATCACCACAAGAAGTACCATTTTTCGAAGAACTTATTGCCTGACACGAGTTAATTTCATTACCGTTTAAGCTTTTAATGCCTGGTAGGTCATATGGCCCAAGTTGCGATTATCGTCATCTTATTGTTTGGGGCAGGGTCCAGTTGCCGGCTGGCAGTCTGGACGTTTGCTCCTCTTTTCGTCAAAAGTGTCCACCCCATATCGGGAGAATATTTCCACAGCTGCTTGAATAATCGAGTTTCTATAGCATTCTGCCGACAATGAAAATTTTGATGATTTCAAGCCCTGTTCGAGCGCTGCATTCAAACGAATGCACAGTCGCCTGCATTTCGCTTGAAAAGTCGTTCCAACCAGGCGATAAGGGAAGTGATGCACATTATATAACGTATATATAGCTTACTCCGTCTCAGAATAAATTCTTGCACTTATAAATCAATGGTTGATTTTTTGCAATGAAAGTTTACCCAAAATTTGTACTTTTCCCGACTTTGAATGCTTGTAACTTTTTCTAGGTGCATCGGGGACCCTTCAGGGCTACTTTCGAAATGTAGAGCAATTAAATCTTCTCTATCGATCGGTCGCAGTATCATCTCTCTCGGTGCTCCCAGTAAAAAATGGCAGCCAAAAATGTGAAATCGATAATTTTCAACCGTTAGTCCAGAGGAAATTCAGGCATTAAAGGGCTAACTGCCGGTTTTCCAACTTCCCTTTCCTGTCTTCTCGTAGCTTCATTCTACCATCAACGTCAAGGATATGACTATGAGAGCGCTGCAACTTATGAAAACCGCTTTCTAGCAAAGCATCCGAAGTAATTGACCTTTAATTGTGTTTGAGGGAATTCTTTTATTGTAGTTGGTCACTCCAGAGAACTTCATCAAGATTTTGAAAGGCGAGAAAGTTGAAGGCGGCAGTGGCAAGTCTCTTGACAGGTATGCAACAGACTGTAGGTAGTTTTTTATGGCGATAACAATGCAAAATAATATTAAATAGTTTAGAACATATGGTTAGGCTCGAATTTTTATTCCAAATTTCTGCATTAAAAGGAAAGTTTTTTATCAGAGCTTGGAGTCTGAATGGGTCATTTGGCAGAGTGCTGTGGAAATTAAGTTTACGTTTTGTATGTGGTGCTTTATTTTTAGCGGCCCCAACGATCACGTGTTTGTTAACTTTGTCGATCACGGAGCCACCGGAATCTTGGGTTTCCCAACTGATGAGGTGAGTATGATTATCTTCCTTCGCTTTTGCATCTCTGAATTACATCGATGAACTATGAAATATTTTTATTACATACTTAATGCAGTTTCTGTTTCAAATTTGATCATTTGGTTTAATTTAAAACTTAGTTATTAAAAAATTTTAATGTATTTAAGTTAATTTCAAAAATGAATGAATGAACTTCACAAAATTTCGGTTCAATTAAATTTAATGCATATATAAAAATATTTTCAGCTGACTCTGAAATAGTACGATGATTTAATTCAATTAATGCCTAAAACGTTCTTTTGCTAAAACAGCTAAAACTAAGATTAGTTCTTTAATTAGTTGAATTTTTGGAAATTTTTTCATCCAATTTAATGCAATTCAATACAATTCAGTTCAACTTAATCCGTAAAAATCCTTTTTTAGCTGACCGTGAAACAGTTGACGGATGCCCTGCAAACCATGCATGACAAGAAGCGATTCGCAAAGGTATGTGTTTAAATCGAAGGCTACGGTTTCGAGTCCTCCTGAGGTTCAAATATTTCAGGCCACAGGAGACAGGACTCATATTAATTTATAGAATTTGAAAGCTCTGAGCTTTCCAATGGGGCTACAGCAAAAATTTCTGTAGGCAAGCTGGTCAAAAAGACGTTTACTAAAGTAGCTGCTTCAACGGATTCCGCAACTTTGAAAATATTGAAAAATTGTTATATATTTCATGAAATCATGATTATTCATTAAATAATACTTATGCAGTCCTGTTCTGGAACCGTGATACGCCACCAGCATTTTTGTTTCAGTTGGTCTTCTACGTTGAAGCTTGTGAATCAGGTTCCATGTTTGAAAACCATCTTCCAGATAACATCAATAGTAAGTACACGCATGTTTTGGATCATAGGAATTTTCTTCTCCAAATATTATTGTAGGATCATTTTGCTTGTTGGGCCAGTTTCTAAATTACTAGTACAGAATGGTTGACTACAGTATGATTTGTTTTTGACCAAAATAAGAGATGGTGATATAAAGCTCAGGTGCTTTTTTGCGAAACTACTGATAAGAGCTGCTAAAAGTAAACAAAAATGAATTGTCTGTCTGTATTGTAGTTTTCGCCACGACTGCTTCCAATGCCAAGGAAAGCTCCTACGCCTGCTACTATGACTCACTTCGCGAAACCTATCTTGGTGACTGGTACTCAGTCAACTGGATGGAAGATTCTGATAAGGTAAAACTATAAACCGCATATGAGATTAAAAATCAGTGTCGAGCACACAACAAAGAGAACTGAATTAAACAAGATTTTATTCAAAAGTACGATCACTCGGCCATCCATATTGGTCTAACGGATTGGTTCCTGGGAAGCATGTTGTGTGAAGGCTGTTGAATAAAACGGAGGCACAAGAAGAAGGCTTAATGATTAAGCCAATGAGACAGCTCACTTAGCATCCCTGATTTGATGGAATACGTGTCGTGAATTTTATATTTGACATTTTAATTGCGTGTCGTGAATTATTTGAAGTAGCCAATTTAATTCCTACCTTTGGAAAAGGCGAGAATTTAGAATACTTCTCCTCTCGTCGATTCCTCCACAAGGTACTCAGAATGTGCCTACCACAAGGACTGCGTCTATATGAGTTTTGCACATTTTTAAAAACTCCCAGTTTTAAAGGTCACCCAAAATTCAGTTGTAAAGGTAACCCAAAATTATTTTAGTGCTTAAGATACTCTAGCCGTTCTTCGTTAGAACTGGAAAAAATTGTTGTAATTGTAGTTTTCTAAGCTAGAATAGTGAACGTTGCTTCTACAAAAGGCGGTCCTATGAAATTCGAAAGGCATTATGTGCATAAACTCCCGCAAAGAGGACGCTCTTCTCGTTCTTCCCCAAGTGTTTACATTTTTCTGGCAGACCTGAGGGGCCAGTTTCATAAAAATGTTCTCGAGTTCTCGAGTCTAGTAGCTAAACTACGCTGGAAGATTTCGAGATCCGCAAGTCGCATTGCAAGTCACGCTGAAAAAGTTCTCGAGTTCTCGAGTCAAGTTCTCTGGTCGATTTTGACCAGAGACATTTTTGCCAACTTGAGACGTACTCGAGAAATTTTTGTAAATTTAAATTTATAAATAGTTTCTTCCTACTTCAATAGTTTGTCAGTTGACTAATAAATCACCATAAAAATTTCCGGAGATATATTTACATATAATTTTTATTACGGAAGAAGTTGTTGTCACCGAAACCGACCGCTCGAGAATTGAGAACTCGAGAACTCGAGAAGGTTCTTTATGAAACTGGCCTTGCTGGGAAACATCTCCAGTGTTATCATTTCCAGTCATCATTCACTGACCCTAAACCATCTTTGCAACTTGTGTGACTGTAAGCATAGTTCAGTCTGACCTGCTATTTTATTGTTGTACTGTGTTTCTGTGTAGTACTGTTTTTGAAGCTAAGTAAAACCAAGAATACATAAGAGTATGATAGCTGGCATACTCTATGTATTGTCAGCTTGACACATCCTCTGTACGCTAACGGCTGACCACCCGCAAATTGGACCCCAGTTACCCCCCCCGCAAATTGGTACCCAGCCGAAACGGGGGTACGCTCACTCGCTGTATGTTTGTTCGAAAACACAAGTACGTTGCGCGAGTTTTGTGTCTGTTTCGAGCTTTAGAACACATGCATAGCGGCATAATTTTTTTGAAGTGAAGGATCCAGTTTGCGGAGAGGGAGTCAACCGTTTAGCGTGCGGAGGATGTGTCACACCTATAATGCATAGAGTATGACAGCTGTCTTATATGTATTATCAAGAGTACATAATTATAAGAGTATGCCACTAGGCAAGCTCTATGTTATCAGAGCAAAAACTATGCTCTGCTCGCTAACGGCCCACCCCCCCCCCGCAAATCAGAAGCTAGTGACCCCCCCCCCGCAAATCAGTACCTAGTCGAAACGGGGGTGCGTTCACTCGCTCTATGTTTATGTGCTTGAGCTCGAAAACACAAGCAGTGCGTGCGCGAATTTTGTGCCTGCTTAGAGCTTTAGAATATAAACATAGCGCTCAAAATTCTTTGAAGTGATAGGTCTGATCTGCGGGGGGAGGGTGGGCCGTTAGCGAGCAGAGCCTAGTTTTTGCTCTGATTACATAGTGTGTGCCTAGTGGCACACTCTTATATTATGTACTCTTGGTATTATGTACTCTTGGTAAAACTAAAAGTTCTAGTTGCTTGCATTAATTTGTAGGTGAATACTCTTAATTTTAGGAAGATCTCGGCCAAGAAACTCTTCAGCGTCAGTATGAAATCACCCGCCAAGAGACTAAGACCAGCCACGCCAAGGAATACGGTGATCTGACCATCTCTAAATTGACCGTCTCGGAATTCCAAGGAGCTAAGAAGACCCAAGCTGTCACTTACCCTCCAGTGAGTTGTTTGTACGCTGCAAGCCACTGGTATTTCTTGTAAAAATGCACCTACAAATAATCTTAGTGTCATTACTAGTGACTCCTGTGGCCGATGCTATCAACGATGTTATCCGGAGCATCTCAACTCGGGTTGAGATTAGGGTTGAAAACGTTATCAAAATTCGGTTGAATAAACCCGAGTGGAAATGACAGGGTTGGGGTTGAAATTTGGGTTAAGTTCCAACCCAATGCTATCATTAAATTTGGGTTAAAATTTTGGGTTGGTTTTCGGGTTGAAAAGTAAAGAACATCCCATACGCCCCAATTCCCAAATGTCAACCGGCGTCACCAATTAACTCTTAAAAATAACCAGTAGAGTTTGCTTAAAAAATATTGAATTCTTATCGAACATGTTCAGAGAACCCCCTTTTCACATTTTGTACTGGTGTCTGTCTGGAAGTGCCCACCTCATTAATTCATTCCTCTCTATGTTAGCGCCTTCCTATGCTTTTGCAACGTCCCTAACCCCGGCGGGCGCTACTTTTCAAACTCTTTTCTCCCGGTATCCATCTGTTCCCAATATTCCCACTACTGATTATGCTACTAGAGTATTTAATTTTTTATTGAATTTACCTCTTAGTTAGAAACCACCAAGAGTGCATGATTTCTTTATACAGGACCGTCTTAATTATATTGCAATTATGCGCTCGTGAAGCCATAAATTCAAACTAATTTTTGTTTTATTATCTTTTGTGTTACAGCGAACTCCATCTGAGGTTTCTGATACTGTTTCAACCTGGGATGTTCCTTTGGCTATTCAACAGAAGAAGATTGCCAAGGCCACCGATCCTCAAAAGAGACAAGAACTGAAGAAGGAACTCCGCGCCATGCAGAAGGTGATCTTGTGATTACGTTTGCGTGTTCGCAGTGACTGTGGCTTGTTGACATTTCCTTTCTATTCCAAAATAAGACGTAGACTGCGACTCGTAGTTTGAGTGAAATGCGAAGCTCTGAACCACACTTCTTACTGAGCGTTTCGATAGTTCCCGTTCCGATACAAGAGATTTATTTTCCTATCCTTCTCTGTTTCTGATTCTTCCGTTTCCTTTTGTGTCACTTTCTTAATTCTGCTAGTCGGAGCCAACTGAGTTCACGTTTGAAGTCTCAGCCTATATAAAATAATTTTTAGAATCTTCAGGAGATTCCATTACGACCATAATATCCCGTCTATATCCGGTTACCGGATACTAAATCGATGAAAACATTTCAGATTCGGTAGAAAAAGGCTAATATAATACCAAGAGTGCATAATTGCAATAAATATATATATATATATATATATATATATATATATATATATATATATATATATATATATATATATATAAGAAGAAGAGTAAGCCACTAGAGGGCTTCTTTTCTTGGCATTGCGTAACGGTGCTCCGACCACAATACGCGAATTTTCCCCCGTTTGGTGAGGGGGGGGTAGCAGAAAAGAGGTCCCCATTTGGTGGGGGGAGGGCAGCAATGAAAGGTCCCCGTTTGGTGGGGGGGGGGGGGGAGACAAAAGAGGTCCCGTTTGGGGGGGGGTCGCCAACAGCTAATCAGATTCATCCAATCTTAGCCTGACTTGGCGACCCCCCCCACACCAAACGGGGACCCCTTTTGCATACCGCCCACCAAACGGGGAGGGGGTATGGTTGTCGACCCCCCCCCCCCCCACCAAAGGGGGGAACATTCGCGTATTGTGGTCGGAGCACCGTTACGCAATTCCAAGAAGAGAAGCCCTCTAGTGGCTTACTCTTCTTCTATAATATAAAGGAATAAATTATGGACTCTTGATAATACATAATACTACTACAATACTCGTACTCCATATACTGGTCCTTGGCTCAAAACATTTCCGAAATCCGGTAACCGGATGTCCAGGTTACAGAAACTGCACAGTTTAGCTGAAATTTTTAAATTCTTCGGGTCGAATTTTAATCCATATATTAATAATCCGCCATTAAATAGAGAGCGACGAAAAAACTTAATCCGTTTAATCCACGTAGCAGTAAGAGGATTTTGCAATCACACAAGATATTTGGTTCATCTTTGCTTTCCTCTATAAAGTCCGCTAAGTTTTATTTTCCTATGTATACCTTGTTTTGCTTTTTAATGTTTTAGAGACGTTTGGAATTGACCATGATGATGAAATCCATTGTTGGATCCGTCGCTGAACACGAAGAAATGGCCACCCGGATGTTCACGAAGCGCTCTGGAGTCCAGGATCGTGACTGTCATCATGAGCTGGTTAAGCACTTCAGTCAAAACTGCCTCAGTCTTTCTCAGGTATTAGGAACTGTTTGCCCAGATACTAAATTTATAGACTACTAATCGTGGGTCAGATATTTTCTATCGAGTACGGGTCACGAGAGTCAACCTTTTCTATGTAAAATTTAGTAGAAATGGGTCAGTTTAGTTTAGTGTGTGATAGATGCATACACTTTGTATTTTTCTTGGGCAACGTGGTACCAATATTTCAACTTTTTTGTTCCACTGTGGTAACTAGCTGGACAATTTACTGAAAACTACACCACCCTTACGGGTTTAATAGATGGGAGGGGTTTGGTTTGTTACTATTCCTAACAGCAATCCTCATCTTCACCCTCCCGCAAATGGGTGCTCTTCGTTTTTGTGTTCATTCTCGTCAAAAGAAGGTCTGCTGACACCTAATTTAATTCTTTGCCCGAAAGTTTGCAGTTTTAAGTTTTTCTGAAATTGTGCTGTATTAACGATTGGCAATGTAACGTTATTTTATTTTTCTAACCTAGTGACTGTAATATTTTTGAGGAAATTTGTTGCTTCAGAATCCGTTCGCCATGAAGTATGCTTTTGTCTTGGCTAATCTTTGCAACGAAGGAATTGATGTCAGCCTTGCAAAAACTGAAATCGATAAGGCCTGCTCCTCCTTGCCTAAAGAAGAATTGTACTTGTAGTTTGAGAAATTGCAGTTGCGGATGTGGTATTATTTGGATTTAGTAAAACACATATGCTCAATATGGTCGTAGATTTTATTTGACTGACTGACAGCTGCTCATAGGCCAGTAAGCATCCTACAGCTCAGCAGATCGTCGTTGGGAAACTGTGTGCATTGTAGGATTGTTTAAGCAAAGTGGCAGGCCTTCTGATTGGGATACAGCTAGCTTGCACTGCCGAAAATTGTTTATAAAGCAGAGAGTCTGGTAGAGGTGTAGTTGCAAGACTAACCAGAAACGATCTGTACAGCATTTTAAAGACAGAAAAACGCCAAGAGCAAAACGATAATAAAAAGGTAACAAGATGCCCCCTAAAGGGGTTAAAGCTCTGCTATTGAGCTTGAAAGAAGTTAAAAATTCCTAGGTACAACACTGCAACGTTTCGCCTACGTTTGCGATCACTCACTGCTAGTTTTAAGTTGCATGACAACTGCTCAGCTGACCGTAGTTTAGTTAGTAATGCAGTTTATCTGTTCAGGTTTCTGCAATCTAAATAAATTTGGCATGCAAGGTTTTTGCATTTTGAGGTGCGGACTTTTTCATTTTAAAGCTTAGAATTGACACATTAGCGACTACGATTTGACTAAAATTTCACACATTAGCGACTAGCGTACTGCGCAGCGTTCTGCTGGGATTGTGATTAAAGCCCGGTTTACACTATCAAACTTCCTTCTGACTTTATCAGATGGAACAAATATCAGAGCAAACATTTTCTATCCGACATACGGTTTTTACTGTTCATCAAACAAGCAAGCAGTTTGCTGCTGACAATTCCACGGCATCCTATCATATTCAGCTGTTTTTCGTCTGACATTTGTTTGAAGAAAATTTTCATCTGACCAAGTCAGACGAAAGTTTGATAGTGTAAACTACCCTTAAAAGGACACAAGTCGAACAGACGTTCTGCTCAGGAAATTTTTGAAGAATCGACGTATCGCGATCAAAGTAAGACGTGTTTGGTTTTGCAAACGGTGTGTACAGAAATATTAGGTTCCGCTTTGCTAATTTTTGCTCTAGTTTGATTTATATGCGAATTTTTTCTACAACACTCTTACTTCTCAAGAACGAACTAAGATAATCTTTAACAAAATAGCCTCCGAAGTTAAGCAAAGTTCTTGAAGGCAATCTTTCAGTGTCCCATTTTCTTGAGAGGAGAACAAAGATTGCAATTAAAGCAAAGTTTCTCACAAAATTTACACCCAAAACTTACAAAACTTACACTTAAACTGGCATCCCTTTACATCATCGGCTTGTTTCGATAAAATTTGATTGAGCTATTTGAACACTAAAAAGTTCCAAAACAAAACAACTAACAGTAAATTTGCGCTTAAATGTAATGTAAGATTCTGCGCTACAGATTGTCGGCCTCCTTCGGTTAAAAAACGTAGTCCCAAGCCTACTACAGCAATATCAAACCAAACGATCGCGGTCAGTATGGTGCGGAAACTCCACTACGGGAGGAGGGTGCTACTGAAGGTTTCTGGCCAACTGGGGGATGTAGCCTTCGTCTGATAGTTGGCCTGAACTGAACGGAAGGGTTAGCTGTAGCACCCACCAATGGCGGATCCAAAGATTCCGCCTGCGAGGACTGTAGTCGGGGCCGGGGACGGCAGGAAGACCTTCAGGATTTCCCAGAATTGTGCATTGGAAAAGAGGATTTGAAAACCAAATCAAAAAGCGGATAAAAGTAATCGAAGCCAACTAAATTAATGCCCGTTTTAAAGAAAATTTACGAATTCGCGACAATAGAAATGTAGCGCAGTCGGTATAAACCGTACCAAATACTGATTTATAGACCAACTGGCTACCCGACAAGTAATTGTCGGGAGCGCTGCGACACAATAGATAACTTGCCTGACCATCAGAAACCAGTCAGTGGATGGCCCCGGTACCGGGGCCGGGGCCTGGAAATTGGAGGTCCAAATCGAAAATTCTTGGAAATTAAAATTTTGCAATAATTATTGATATACAAACGTTACTATCGTTCTTTTCATTCATATCAGCGGGAAAACAAACGATTTGTAACACTTTTTAACTTTCGAAAATTCAAAATTTTGGTCAAAAATGTCAAATATTTACAAAATGTTGCTAATTTTTGGCCCCGGTCGGTACCGGGGCCTGACCACCGGGACCGGGGCCGGGGCGGGGGCCTGACTTCCGGGGCCGGGGCCAGGCCCCGGTGCATCCCTGTTTTTTACGATATAAAATTATATAGTTCGGTTTAGGCAATCCCTTTAAATCCAGCAACAACGTAAGGCATTTCTAAGAAATGATGAAATTCTCAGAATTTTCGTGGAAAACCGGACTATATAATTTTTATGTCGTTAAAAAGATATCGTTCTACGCAATATAATAATATAAAAATTATTGCTATACAATTTTCCTAGCTCAAGTTATAGTATTTAATTTGTCGAAAACGCCCGTTTTTAAAAAATGTCAGCGTTCCGAATTCTGGGAACATAGGAATTCAACGGAAAATGGCGCTGAGTTTATACGGGGGAATAAAACGAAGTTATAATGTATATATTAGAGATGCACCGAGGCCGCCACTACCGGGGTCGGGGCCTGGAAATTGAGGGTCCAAATTGAAAATTTTCGGAAATTTTTTTGAAAATTCAAATTTTGCAATAATTTCTGATATACAAACGTTACTATCGTCGTTTTCATTCAAATATTCAAATTGGTGGGAAAACAAACAATTTGTAACACTTTTTGACTTTCGAAAACTCAAAATTTTTGTCAAAAAATGTCAAAAATTTACACAATTTTGCTAATTTTTGGCCTCGGATCCGGGCCAGGCCGGAGCCAGGCCCCGGTGCATCCTTAGTATATATGTGCTTAGAGGATGTCGGTTAGTATTAGAAATTTAACATTGCTAGAATTATATATAAATTATTTGATATAACCAGAATTTTGTTTGTAGTCCTATTAAGTTTCGACGTGATCTTTTTAATGAAAAATATTCTTAAATTATCAAAATTTCAAACATAGTTTTAAATACTGATTCAGGCGTGAATATAAATTTGAGTCTAATATTTAACGAAGGTTTTCATCTAAAATATATTCAGCTATAAGTATCTATTACTTTTTTGAAAAGTTTTTAAAAATCAGTTATGATCTTTTTAATCCTTTTCTAAAATAGCGGATTGGTGACTTACCGTTTGTAAAGCTTTTCAGTCTGTCCCCTTCGTTATTTCTATTTCTATCTTAAACAAGTAACCCCTTAAAGGGGAAAAATTCCGCCGTTGTGTGTGCTGCACTTTTTAGTCAGTGTTAGCTTGTACATTGCATGAGTTTATTGTAATTGCAAGAGTTTATAAGAGTATGCTGCTAGGCATGGTGTCTGTTATCAGAGCAAAAACTACATATACTGTGTTCTCTAACTTCTGCACCCTCTGCAAAATTAAGCATTTCAAAGAAATTTGCACTGCACGCTAAGCTCGAGACAGACACAAAATCCGCGCATGTACAGCTTGATTTTTTTAGCTGAAGCACGTATAAAAATAGAGCGAGTGAGCGTTTCCCGTTTTGATCAGGCATTGATTCACAGGGAGGGGGGTCACTTGGGTCGATTTTCGGGGAGAGGGGTTGTATCAGCCGATAGCGAACAGGGCTTAGTTTTTGTTCTGATAACAGAGAGCATGTCTAGTGGCATAGTCTAATATATCAAGAGTTTATAATACTATTATATTTAAGAAGTAGAGTAAGCCACTAGAGGGCTCCTGTTGTTTCCTGTGCTCCGACCACAATACGCGAATGTTCGCCCGTTTTGTGAGGGGGGAGGGCTGGCAACAGAGGTCTCCGTTCGGTGGCGGGTAGCCAACAGCCAGCCTGATTGTAGAGACCCAACGTAGTTTTGTGAGGAGGGATAGAGTAGAGGATGACTGTAGTTTCAACTTATTTTCAAAATGAGTCCACCTTACGAAAAGGGGGTGGCCAAAAAGGGGCCCCGTTTGGTGGGGGTAGACAAAAACAGGTCGTCGTTTGGTGGTGGGGGGTAGGCAAAACAGGTCCCCGCTTTGGGGGTCGCCAATAGCCATTCAGATTCAGCCAGTCTGGGCTTATCTTCTGACCCTCCCTGAGACCCCCTTTTTGCTACCCTCCACTAAACGGGGACCTTTTGAAGAGGAATCCTCTAAGGCGTGATCTTCTTTTAATATATAGTGCAATTATTTACTCTTGCTTACAATGTACTCTTCAGAACAGATTTTAACTGTGAACAGTTATATATAAAAAACAAACATTTTATACTCAGTGCTTGGCATGATATTACAACTTTATGGTGCACTGCACCGTTCCGTGCCGAATGAGAAGCTAGCTGTGTCTTTCTTAGCAAAGCAATTTTTTAGCGGTCTGCACCAGACATGCTCAGGAGAGAAATTGGGGGCGGGGTGAACCGGTGGCCAACGGCCAACCGGAAAACCGGATTTTCCCGTGTTTTTGCCCAAAAAACCGAAAAATCAGGATTCTGGTGGGAGCAGCCCCTCTGAACTTTTGAGTACGACTATTATATCCCGTCCTGATGTCTGAGGAAATTAATCAACGCATGTGTATGAGTACTCTTTCTGACAATTCCTTGAAAAAATTCACAACAAATGTAAAATTGTATTCACTCCCACAATTGTAGGTAAAACTTGGAGGGCCGCAAATTAATTTTGATAGATTCGCATATTCTCAAACTAAAGTTCATTTGGATTTCCAGTCTGGCTAGATACTAGAATTGACAGCATTTGCCAGATGGGCATTTGTAATGAAGTTGTTTGGATGTGAATTAAAATTTGCTTTTCCCTCGTTCCTTGTTCAACTTAGTTGGGTAGGGCTCAGTAGCAACTTAATCCTTTACACTGAGGGTCGGCGCGTCTGCCGGGATCAGCAAACTTAGACACAGGATTCCCGAAAGGTGATTTGTCCAAAATCGGGTATCCTTGTAGCCAACCTGGATGGGGTCCTGGTTGTGAGTTCGTTTAGAGATGGGGAAAGGTTCACTGGATATCCGTGGAGACAAGCGGGGTCGATGCTTGTCTTTCTTTTGGATTAGACTTAAGGGTGTCAGTTCACAACAATGAGTTCTGACACGTATCTTGACAAACTGGTCAAGATATACAGTTAGATGGTTCTTCTGGTCTCCTTCACTGGACCGGGGTTTGGGATCTCTAGCTCGAGATGTTTCACTTACTTGTACTGGGCCTGATCCTGATCCAATGATCCGGTTTGATGTTGATTCCCTAATTCAAACGCTTGTTGAAACACAATTCAATTTATTAATGATTATTATAATTCCAGACAGTTACAGTAATTGGATTAACTGAATAATAATGGTAACACTAAATATGATATCAATGACCAACGGTAACACTCCACTGATTACAGATTTAGGTGTACAAAATACAAACTACAAGATTGCCAGAGTTGCCAGTTTTAGAGTAAACTTTGTTAACTAGTTTTAGTTGAGGGACAAGACTTTAGATTCTGACTCGTTACCGTTACTTCTTTTCCTTCTTTCTCTACTCTATTATTCTCGTCTATTATACTCTACTGCTAAACTCTGTGCTGTTCCCTATATGTTCGTGTTTGTGCTGTCTATCTCTTTATCAGTCCTCTAAATAAGGACAAGAATATTAATAATAATAATTAAAGATAATAATAGTAATAATAACTAGCGACTGCGAGAGTGTGTTGCCCACCTGTATATTCCATTTGGGTCAGAGCTTTATTTCCTAATACTTCGATAGCCTCTCGTTCGAGAAATGGGTTCTTCTGTTATATGATTGGTTTTATTCGAATACAATAAAGACGACAGCTTCATCCTAAAATGGTTGCCCTTAAAAGGGCAGTTGGGATAAGTGATTTTTATATTACACTTTGTTAATACTGCTTCGCACAAATGGTTGCCCTTAAAAAGCCAATTGGGATAAGTGACTTTCCCATTACACTTTCTTAACACTACCTCATACAAATGGTTGCCTTTAAGAAGAAAGTTGGGATAAGTGATTTTTCAAGTACACCTTGAATATATACTACGTTATACAAATGGTTGCCCTTACGAAGGCAGTTGGGATAAGTGATATTTTCTGCGTTCCCGGGTTATCCTAGAAACAAATTTTCAACCAAATCGGAGACAAAAAGTTTTTGACTATTTTTGACACCTTCGCCTGAAAATGGTTGCCCATAAAAGGGCAGTTGGGATAAGCAATTTTCGACTAAATATCGTTGAAAAACAATTGACACTGCTTTCTAAAGGGTGTCCTAGCAAATCCACCGGCTAAACTTGACTAACGAGTTAAAAAAGCACAGATATTAGGTGTTTCTGGGCAGTTTGCTCACTTTTGCGGTTTCCAACAGTGTAACTTTTGGCCATATCTCGAGATTCTCAAAAGGTAGAAAAATTTCGATTGCAGAATTTGGAATCTGCGTCCCCGAATTACCCTATAACCGACTTTTCAACCAAATCGGAGGCAAAAAGTTTTTGACCATTTTTGACACCTTTGCCTGAACATGGCTGCCCATAAAAGGGCAGTTGGGATAAGCAATTGTCAACTACATATCGCTAAAAGTTACTTGATATACCATTCTAAGCGTGTCCTAGCAAATACACCGGATCATCTTGACTAACGAGTTCGAAAAACAACTGACAGTAGGCGTTTCTAGCTGTTTGCTCACTTTTGCGGTCTCTAACAGTGTAACTTTTGGCTATATCTCGAGATTCTCAAAAGGTAGAAAAATTTCGATTGTAGATTTGGATTCTGAGTCCCCGAATTACCCTAGGACAGGCTTTTCAACCAAATCGTAGACAAAAAGTTTCCGGCCATTATTGAGAATCGCCTTGGTCCCCCCTTACGATTTTAAAAAATTAAATTCCCTGCCCTGGTCGACTGGGTGGAAGTAGAACAATGAAATTCACACATTCACACCTACTTTTCAAGCTCTTCAACATGAGATATTAACCACCCCTCTAACCCTTCCCAATCTCGAGATCTAGGGGGGGACACCAACCTGTTAATAAGAATAAGAAGAAGAATAATAATAACTAGCGACTGCAAGAGCGTGTTGCCCACCTGCATATTCCATTTAGGTCAACGTTTTATTTCCCAAGACTTTGCTAGCCTCTGGTTCAAGAAATGGGTTCTTCTGCAATGTAATTGGTTTTATTCGAATACAATAATGACGACACCTTCATCCTAAGATGGTTGCCCTTGAAAAGACAGTTGGGATAAGTGATTTTAGACTAAGGTTCTATTTGATTTAAAATCTGCTTCCCCAGATTACCCTCGTACCTTCGTTTCAACCAAAACAGAGATAAAATGTTTTTACCATATAAGATACCTTCATCCTAGAATGGTTGCCCTTAAAAGGTCAGTCGGGATGAGCGATTTTTCCATTATACTTTGTTAATACTGCTTCATACAAATGGTTGCCCTTAAAAAGGCAGTTGGGATAAGCGATTTTCCCATTACACTTTGTTAACACTACTTCATACAAATGGTTGCCTTTAAGAAGAAAGTTGGGATAAGTGATTTTTCAAGTATACCCTGAATATATACTACTTCATACAAATGGTTGCCCTTAAGAAGGCAGTTGGGATAAGTGATATTTCGACTAAATTTTGATTGTAGATTTATAATCTGCGTTCCCGGGTTGTCCTAGAAACAACTTTTCAACCAAATCAGAGATAAAGCGTTTTTACCATTTCTGACACCTTTATCTTAACATGGTTACCCATAAAAGGGCAGTTGGGATAAGGAATTTTCGACTGAATATGGCTAAAACTTGCTTGATACAACCTTCTAAACCATGTTCTAGCAAATCCACCGGCTATACTTGACTAACGAGTTCAAAAAACACAGATATTAGGTGTTTCTGGGTTGTTTGCTCACTTTTGCTGTCTCAAACAGTGTAACTTTTATCGATATCTCGAGATCCAAAAGGGTTAGAAAAATTTCGTTTGCAGATTTGGAATCTGCGTCCCCGAATTACCCTATAACCGACTTTTCAACCAAATCGGAGACAAAAAGTTTTTGACCATTTTTGACACCTTTGCCTGAACCTGGTTGCCCATAAAAGGGCAGTTGGGATAAGCAATTTTCAACTACAGATCGCTAAAAGTTACTTGATATACCATTCTAAGCGTGTCCTAGCAAATATACCGGCTCATCTTGACTAACGAGTTCAAAAACACAGATAACGTTTGGCCATATCTCGAGATTCTCAAAATGTAGAAAAATTTGGATTGTAGATTTGGAATCTGCGTCCCCGAATTACCCTATAACCGACTTTTCAACCAAATCGGAAACAAAACGTTTTTGACCATTTTTGACACCTTTATCTTAACATGGTTGCCCATAAAAGGGCAGTTGGGATAAGGAATTTTCGACTGAATATGGCTAAAACTTACTTGATACACCCTTCTAAACCATGTTCTAGCAAATCTACCGGCTAAACTTGACTAACGAGTTCAAAAAACACAGCTATTCGGTGTTTCTGGGCAGTTTGCTCACTTTTGCGGTCTCCAACAGTGTAACTTTTGGCCATATCTCGAGATTCTCAAAAGCTAAAAAATTTCGATTGCAGATTTGGAATCTGCGTCCCCGAATGACCCTAGGACCGACTTGTCAGCCAAATCGGAGACAAAAAGTTTTTGAACATTTTTGAGAATCGCCTTGGTCCCCCCTTACGATTTTAAAACATTAAATTCCCTGCCCTGCTCGACTGGGTGGGAGTAGAACGATGAAATTCACACATGCACACCTTCTTTTCATGCTCTTCAAAATGAGGTATGAACCACCCCTGTACCCCTTCCCAATCTCGAGATCTAGGGGGGGGGGGACAAAAAAGCTGCTAATAAGAATAATAAACAGACGATATGAATGGTTGCCCTTTTTTCCTTTGGAAAGATGGGCAACACAATAATCATAATAAACAGACAGTAGAAAGGGTTGCCCTTTTTTCTTTGGAAAGGTGGGCAACACAATAATAATAATACTAATTAACAAGTGCAGGCAAATTCCGGTCCTTGGGTGAGCCCAAGAATGCTGTTCCAATCTCCTGTAGCGGAGCACACAGCGCAATGTTCCGGGATGCTATTCGGAGAACCTGAGGGGTCTAACACAGGGGTCGGTCTGGTTGGGAGATGCCTGGTGCGGTTATATGAACTTCAACAATTGATTAATTTAAATTAATAAATTATCTTCTTTCTAGTCTTCCTATCTTCGTTCCAGAATATAGAATAGTTAGGCCAGAAGGGTGGGGATAACAATCCCCTCGGTAAGAATGACGAAAATCAGGGTAAAACTCATCTTTTGAATCGAAAGAATAAAGTTCAATTTAGAGTAATCAAAATCAAATGCCAAATTCTCTTCTTTAGGTTTTTGGTCCCGTATTCAATTCCGGTGCTATGCTCGTAGTCGTCTCAGCCTTAACCTTCCCAGAATAGTCTGATCTGTCTCTCAATGTACCTTAAGGTGGTGGTGTCCTTTTGTGCAGTGCTTTTGTCGTGATTTTTTTGAAACGCTATAACTTTCGCAATTTTGAGAGTTGGAAAGAGCTTTATACATCATTTTAAAGCTTAGAATCTGCAGATTCACATCAGCTTATGAAACCAGCAAAATCAGCACAAAACTAGCAAAAATGTTCTGACATGCTGACATCTGACAGGCTAAATATAGACGAAAAATTTTTGAACATGGATTTCTCAAAACTGTAGAATCGGCCAAAATTTTTTCTTGTGCCATGGTATGAAGGACATATGGGCCGAGGGACATTTCTTTGGATTTGGCTCAACAAGCCTCAATACTCCAGAAAATCCGGCAAACGTGTGATGACACGAAATTTCGCAACTTTGTATTCAGTTTTCTCGCAACTGGAGACGTTTTAACTCAAACCCTGAAAAAAGTCCCTCCGCAATAGTGCGAATTTTCATTCTGGCAAAGATCACGCGAATCCATTGGGTAATTTTTGAGAAACCGCTGTTTAAAACAAAATAACCGCAGTTTTTGCCAAAATGGTTTTTCGGCCAAATCTCTAGCTTAGAGCAACGAATCCCAGCTAATAGGCACTGATAAAATGGGCAATTTGACCGCGTATTGATTGAGTATAAATAATCGAAAATTGTTCGTAGCATTTAGCAGTTATTTTGAAAAAAACTGATTTTTTCGAAAATTGCCGTTTTTTGACCCCAAAAATCGGTTTTGGCTTATACTGACTTAACCCTGAGAGATAGCTCAAAGGTTGTAAAAGCAAAAATGTTCGTTTTTGTACCCTCTTTCCATCCATAACAACCAATCTGATGTATCGATTACCTTCTGAGAGTATTATGCCAAAAATCAAAAATTTCTCATCTTTTCACCTAAAGATGCGGGACTGGTCCGAGAATGTTAAAGAGCACCAAAATAGCATATTTGGAAAGTTTCATCTACTTTCATAAAGAATTGAAGCCTGTAGGGTCAAATTTACACAAAAGGAAACCACCACCTTAAGCAACTGATTCCGATCCACAAATTGTTCACTGCGTATGTCCTTCTCCGAACTGACAATCAATTAATTATCTAACCAAAATGATAGCACTGAGGCTCCAAATACGGACAGTCCAAGTATAATTCCGGCAGGACAGACGTGGATTTCTGCACCTGAATCAAATGGGTTAAAACTCATTAGTACAAGTTATTCGAACCCAGCAACCATTACTCACTTTCTGGCTTTCTGAGATCAAAGAAGCTGAACTTGCGAAATGTAAACTAGTCATAATAATTGAATTTCCTGTAAATTTTGATACTGAATTGAAAGATTCGAACAATACATTAATGTTCTGGAGGTATTTTAGCAAAAATTGCTGTTTTTAGGCAATTTCCTGCAATTCCATGCAGGAAATTGCAATAACAATATGATTTCACTCTGTATATGCTGTTTCTGCACTGTTCCAAGTTGGAACACCAGGATGAACGTAGATTCGTACTTTTTAACAACCTGACACTAACTAGATAATTTGTGGTAGATTTCATACTCGTATGATATAGTCATGTAAATTTTATAACAATATCAAGACACTTGGGGCCCTTTTCTGGCCCCAGAGTTCAGGGCAGTAACAACTCCCTATTAATGAAATATCACATGATTTGAAACCAAAAATAGTGAAAAATTAAAAGGTTGGTTTGATTAGAAGATGGTTCGTTTTACCCTATCCATATTTCTTACGTAATTATTTGTTATTTTCTCTATTTCAGGTGTACGACAAATTATTATATTACATTATACAGGATTATTGATTTTCTGGTGTCTATTATTGCCATTTGCGAGTGATTGTTGCAACTAGGATTCATACTGAATGTGAAAACTCGTACGGTTGATTTTTCAACCATACTAACTATTGCTATTATGTAGCCTGACTTTGTTAATTCTATCTTCAAATATGGTGCAAATGCGAAACAGCACCTAATTACGGTTGTAGTCATTATTATCAGCTAAACACAAGCTGGACTTGGCTGAACAGACTAGAAATGGCAATAACGACCTTTACTTGTTTTGGAAATAAAACAACAGTACATTTTAGCTAAAGAACCACCAATGATACTAACCTTACGTAATATTACTATACTTCTTTCGAGTGAAAGGTCCGCAACTGTAATTAATTGTAATTCCTATTATTTCAGCAGTATTGTTAATTACTACATATTAATACATGAAACTACGAATTTTCCAATGTTTGCTATTGCCATCAATGAACAAATGCTGTGCATCAGATTCATATATATGATGTCAAGCTTTTGCAGCTGATTTTATACTTTTAGAGATCGCTATGCGATCTAGTTTTACCAAATTCTGTTTTGTATACTAACATAATCATGAAGCAAAACTTGAACCCAGTTAAGATCATTATTACAGCTGAACTTGAGCAGAATCTTGACTTTTTGGCTGAAAATGACAATAGCGACATATTTGTTGTTTCGGAATTAAAGAGGCGACACATAATACTAAATATTACGACGTTAGTACTAATCTTACGTAAGGCTGTTGTGATTTTAACATCGAAATCATGAGAACTACAAATTTTCTATAGAAAACCCATGAAATTAGCACAAATTGACAGTTTTTTTAGAGATTCCTTCATGCGATTCGTCTTCACCCTTAACAACGAGTGACTTACGCGGACGAATCGGGGATATCTCGAGACCGGGTAAACAGAACCTAATACGGGGTCCCTGTGACCCAAGATCCTAATTGCTTGTACCTCATTTGCATATTTGGTATTTGGGCCCTTAACCAAGTCTACCTTCAAAATTACATGTTTGTACTGAACTCATTGTACTTATTTGCCTCAATCATGAAATATCATACTTCCTACGTACCACCTAGGTTTTGGTATGGGTTTTATGCTTCGCTCACACATGTACCATTCGCGCCTAATCAAACAAACTTAGTCCTAATCGCTGGTATTACTCCACGGTTTATGCTTTAACACGCACACACACGCAAACACACATATTTATTAAGTTATTTAACAATGACTATTGAGGTGACAATTATGCCAAAAACTAAACTATTTTACCTTTGATCATTTGGACAACATTTATACCATATTTAAAACTTATCCAGCAAATATCTGCACAACATTTATATTACATTTAATAGACTAGCATGCGCTCATACGAGATTCAGATCATCCATGCACACAAATACCGATTATGTCGTGTTCCTGCCTGATATCTCAGTTTCATTCATATTGGCAGAGCTCACAACCTTCATCAAACAGAAGGAGTTTCCGCGAGTTACCACACACGATCAGGATCACAGAATTAGCTTTACATCTCTACACCTCGCTTTACTGCAGACAACACTTGAAGGTAGGTATAGACACCGTGGTGCGGACATGGCATTTGGTGGTGCGGACTTCAAAGCCAGGTAATGCTTGTGACCTACCCTGAGGCCTTGCTGAACTAATATGTCATATTACTAGGCATGTGTAAGCATTTCTGAAAGTAGGAGCTAAATGCATTACCTCACTCGGCTGCAGACAAAAGATAAATGTATGCATAGATACGGTGGTGCGGAAATGGGATTTGGTGGTACGGACTTCAAAGCAAGGTAATGCTTGTGACTTACCCTGTGGCCTTGCTGACCGAATATGTCGTATTACTAGACATGTGTAAGCATTTCTGAAAGTAGGAGTCAAATCCATTACCTCGCTTTACTGCAGACAACACTTGAAGGTAGGTATAGGCACGACGGTGCGGACATGGCATTTGGTGGTGCGGACTTCAAAGCCAGGTAATGCCTGTGACTTACCCTGAGGCCTTGCTGACCGAATATGTCGTATTACTAGACATGTGTAGGCATTTCTGATAGTAGGAGTCAAATGCATTACCTCACTCGGCTGCAGACAAAAGATAAATGTATGCATAGATAGATACGGTGGTGCGGAAATGGGATTTGGTGGTGCGGACCTCAAAGCCAGGTAATGCTTGTGACTTACCCTGAGGCCTTACTGACCGAATATGTCATATTACTAGACATGTGCAAGCGTCTCTGAAAGTAGGACTCAAATGCGTTGCCTTGTTTTGCTGCAGACAGCACTTGAAGGTTGGCATAGACACAGTGGTGCGGACCTGGCATTTGGTGGTGCGGACATCAAAAGGTAATGCTTGTGGCTTACCCTGAGGCCTTGCTGACCTTATATGTTATATTAGAAGACATAAGCGGCAAAATAAGTCGGACCCAAATGTATTACCTTGTTCTGCAGCAGACAACTCTTGAAGGTAGGCATAGAAACGGGGGTGCGGACATGGGATTTGGTGGTGCGGACTTCAAAGCCAGGTAATGCTTGCGACTTACCCTGAGGCCTTGCTGACCGAATATGTCATATTACTAGGCATGTGTAAGCATTTCTGAAAGTAGGAGTCAAATGCCTTACCATGCTTTGCTGCAGACAGCACTTGAAGGTTGGCATAGACACGGTGGTGCGGACCTGGCATTTGGTGGTGCGGACATCAAAGCCAGGTAATGCTTGTGACTTACCCTGAGGCCTTGCTGACCTTATATGTTATATTAGAAGACATGTGTAAGCGGCAAAATAAGTCGGACCCAAATGTATTACCTTGTTCTGCAGCAGGCAACTCTTGAAGGTAGGCATAGAAACGGGGGGGGGGAAATGGGATTGGGGGGGGGGGACACAAAGCCAGGTAATGCTTGCGACTTACCCTGAGGCCTTGCTGACCGAATATGTCATATTACTAGGCATGTGTAAGCATTTCTGAAAGTAGGAGTCAAATGCATTACCTCGCTTTACTGCAGACAACACTTGAAGGTAGGTATAGACACGGTGGTGCGGACATGGCATTTGGTGGTGCGGACTTCAAAGCCAGGTAATGCTTGTGACCTACCCTGAGGCCTTGCTGACCTAATATGTCATATTACTAGACATGTGTAAGCGTCTCTGAAAGTAGGACTGAAATGTGTTACCTTGCTTTGCTGTAGACAGCACTTGAAGGTTGGTATAGACGCAGTGGTGCGGACTTTAACCTGCTGAGCTTGTTGAATCTATAGTCTGTTTGAGTCTGTTGTAGCTGTTGAATCTGTAGAGTCTGTTGAGTCTTTTGAGAGTGTAGAGTCTGTAGATGGTGTTGAGTCTGTTGAGTCTGTTGATCTTGTTGAGTCTGTTGAGTCTGTAGAGCGTGTTGAGCCTGTTGAATCTGTAGAGCTTGTTGAGTCTTTTGGTTCTGTTGAGTCTGTAGAGCGTGTTGAGTCTGTAGATGTTGTTGAGTGTGTTGAGCCTGTAGATGGTGTAGAATCTGTTGAGTGTGTAGAATCTGTTGATCTTGTTGAGCCTGTTGAGTCTGTAGAGCGTGTTGAGTCTGTAGATATTGTTGAGTCTGTTGAGTCTGTAGAGCGTGTTGAGTCTGTTGATGTTGTTGAGTCTGTTGAGCCTGTAGATGGTGTAGAGTCTCTTGATATTGTTGATCTTGTTGAGCCTGTTCAACAGGCTCAACAGACTCAACAATATCAACAGACTCTACACCATCTACAACAGGCTCAACAGACTCAACAACATCAACAGACTCAACACGCTCTACAGACTCAACAGACTCAACAACATCTACAGACTCAACACGCTCTACAGACTCAACAGAGCTAAAACACTCAACAGACTCTACAGATTCAACAGGCTCAACAAGATCAACAATATCAAGAGACTCTACACCATCTACAGGCTCAGCTCAACAGACTCAACAACATCAACAGACTCAACACGCTCTACAGACTCAACAGACTCAACAATATCTACAGACTCAACACGCTCTACAGACTCAACAGGCTCAACAAGATCAACAGATTCTACACACTCAACAGATTCTACACCATCTACAGGCTCAACACACTCAACAACATCTACAGACTCAACACGCTCTACAGACTCAACAGAACCAAAAGACTCAACAAGCTCTACAGATTCAACAGGCTCAACACGCTCTACAGACTCAACAGACTCAACAAGATCAACAGACTCAACAGACTCAACACCATCTACAGACTCTACACTCTCAAAAGACTCAACAGACTCTACAGATTCAACAGCTACAACAGACTCAAACAGACTATAGATTCAACAAGCTCAGCAGGTTAAAGTCCGCACCACTGTGTCTATACCAACCTTCAAGTGCTGTCTGCAGCAAAGCAAGGTAACACATTTCAGCCCTACTTTCAGAGACGCTTACACATGTCTAGTAATATGACATATTAGGTCAGCAAAGCCTCAGGGTAGGTCACAAGCATTACCTGGCTTTGAAGTCCGCACCACCAAATGCCATGTCCGCACCACCGTGTCTATACCTACCTTCAAGTGTTGTCTGCAGTAAAGCGAGGTAATGCATTTGACTCCTACTTTCAGAAATGCTTACACATGCCTAGTAATATGACATATTCGGTCAGCAAGGCCTCAGGGTAAGTCGCAAGCATTACCTGGCTTTGAAGTCCGCACCACCAAATCCCATGTCCGCACCCCCGTTTCTACGCCTACCTTCAAGAGTTGCCTGCTGCAGAACAAGGTAATACATTTGGGTCCGACTTATTTTGCCGCTTACACATGTCTTCTAATATAACATATAAGGTCAGCAAGGCCTCAGGGTAAGTCACAAGCATTACCTGGCTTTGATGTCCGCACCACCAAATGCCAGGTCCGCACCACTGTGTCTATGCCAACCTTCAAGTGCTGTCTGCAGCAAAGCATGGTAAGGCATTTGAGTCCTACTTTCAGAGACGCTTGCACATGTCTAGTAATATGACATATTCGGTCAGCAAGGCCTCAGGGTAAATCACAAGCATTACCTGGCTTTGAAGTCCGCACCACCAAATCCCATGTCCGCACCACCGGTTCGGTACCTGCCTTGAGCTGTAGAGTCTGTTGAGTTTGTTGAGTCTGTTGAACTTGTTGAGCCTGTTGAGTCTGTAGAGGATATAGAGTCTGTTGAGTTTGTTGAGTCTGTTAATCTTGTTCAGTCTGTTGAGTCTGGAGATAGTGTAGAGTCTGTTGAGAGTGTAAAGTCTGTAGATGGTGTAGAGTCTGTTGAGTTTGTTGAGTCTGTTGAGTCTGTAGATGGTGTAGAGTCTGTTGAGAGTGTAAAGTCTGTAGATGGTGTAGAGTCTGTTGAGTTTGTTGAGTCTGTTGAGTCTGTAGAGTCTGTTGAGTCCGTAGATGGTGTAGAGTCTGTTGAGAGTGTAGAGTCTGTTGAGTCTGTAGATGGTGTAGAGTCTGTTGAGAGTGTAGAGTCTGTAGATGGTGTACAGTCTGTTGAGTCTGTTGACTCTGTTGAACTTGTTCAGCCTGTTGAGTCTGTAGAGGGTGTAGGGTCTGTTGAGTTTGTTGAGTCTGTTGAACTTGTTGAGTCTGTTGAGTCTGTAGAGGGTGTAGAGTCTGTTGAGTTTGTGGAGTCTGTTGTACTTGTTGAGTCTGTTGAGTTTGTTGAGTCTGTTGAGTTTGTTGAGTCTGTTGAGTGTGTAGAGTCTGTTGAGTCTGTAGATGGTGTAGAGTCTGTTGAGAGTGTAGAGTCTATCGAGTGTGTAGATGGTGTAGGGTCTGTTGAGAGTGTAGAGTCTGTAGATGGTGTAGAGTCTGTTGATTCTGTTGACTCTGTTGAACTTGTTGAGCCTGTTGAGTCTGTAGAAGGTGTAGAGTCTGTTGAGTTTGTTGAGTCTGTTGAACTTGTTGAGTCTGTTGAGTCTGTAGAGGGTGTAGAGTCTGTTGAGTTTGTTGAGTCTGTTGAACTTGTTGAGTCTGTTGAGTTTGTTGAGTCTGTTGAGTGTGTAGAGTCTGTTGAGTCTGTAGATGGTGTAGAGTCTGTTGAGAGTGTAGAGTCTGTCGAGTGTGTAGATGGTGTAGGGTCTGTTGAGAGTGTAGAGTCTGTAGAGGGTGTAGAGTCAGTTGAGTGTGTTGAATCTGTTGAACTTGTTGAGTCTGTTGAACTTGTTGAGTCTGTTGAGTCTGTAGATGTTATAGAGTCTGTCGAATGTGTAGATGATGTAGTGTCTGTTGAGAGTGTAGAGTCTGTAGATGGTGTAGAGTCTGTTGAGTTTGTTGAGTCTGTTAATCTTGTTGAGTCTGTTGAATCTGTAGATGGTGTAGAGTCCGTTGGGAGTGTTGTCTGTAGATTGTGTTGAGTCTGTTGAGTCTGTAGATGTTGTAGAGTCTGTCGAGTGTGTAGATGGTGTAGGGTCTGTTGAGAGTGTAGAGTCTGCAGATGGTGTAGAGTCTGTTGAGTCTGTTGAACTTGTTGAGCCTGTTGAGTCTGTAGAGGGTGTGGAATCTGTTGAGAAAATATTAACATGCTTAAAAGCTAAGTCCAAGGCAAAATCACTATACTCAGCTTGCTGCACACAATAGCTAAAGCCATGCGCAGAAGTGAAAATACGGACATGTGATTGTTTCTGTCTCTCCGAGCATGGTCCAGTGATGAGAGTTAGTCGACACAATTTACCAAATTTCTGTAATATCTCAAATTTCTAAAGCGAATGCGTGTTGTATGTTTTGATTATAAATTCACATATCGATTCCCGGTTTCCAGGAATCAAGCCAGGTCTACGATTCGCTGTCTTGCAGACACTGCATCTGGGGCATCCAGGGGTAGTTAAGATGAAAGCTTTGGCTAGATCCTATGTATGGTGGCCGCGGATCGATCACGATGTGGAAGACACCGTGAATCGATGTTGCTCGTGCCAACTACAACGGAAGTTACCTCCTGAGGCGTCACTCCATCCAATGGAAATTCCAGCAGGTCCATGGGAGCGAATCCACATGGATTTTGCAGGTCCATTTCAAGGATTCATGTGGTTGGTGGTGGTCGATGCCTATAGTAAGTATCCAGAAGTTGTGCAGATGAGATCCACGACGGCAGATTTCCTGGTGGACGAAGTATCTACCATATTTTCCAGATTTGGCAACCCGAAGCAGGTAGTCTCAGACAATGGTCCTCAGTTTACAGCAGCGACGTTCCGAGATTTTCTGTTAAGGAATGGTGTGGAACAAGTTCAGGTGGCTCCATACATCCCAGATCATTGATTGCGGAAAGATTCGTTCAGACTTTCAAGAATGCCATGAAAGCCTCGAAGAGGGAACGAGTCAGTATTCATCAGCGTTTGGCAGAATTTCTACAGTGTTATCGCCAAACTCCTCATTCCACAACAGCCGAATCTCCTGCCAAATTGATGTTTGTCGGGAAATGTTGTCGGCACTGGATGCGCTCTGTCCCGATGTCCGGAAGCAGATTCAGAAGCGCCAACAACGCCAGAAGCTAGATCATGATAAGCGAGCGAAGTACAGGAACTTTCGCTTGGGTCAAGCTGTCTGGGTTTTGGATCACCGCCCTGGAACAGAAAAATGGAAACGTGGCATAATCACGGAAATTTCTGGGCCGGTTTGAAGTGGGTCAGCTGCGATGGAGACGCCATGTGGATCATATCCGCGATGCCACTGATGATGGTAATTCAGGCATGGCAGATGACCTGAATCCTTCAGCAGTGGTAGGCGACGAAATTGAGCTGCCTTCTCCAACACCTCAGTCTCCTCAACGAGTTAGACCACCGAGCCCTGTGTATGATCCTCCGGCGAATGCTGATCCTGGGGGTTTAAGACGATCCCTACGTACTCATCAAGCTCCTAAGAAACTTCGTTATCCTGTTGTGGGACAACCAGTTCTGGAACGAATTCCTCAATGACATTCTTAAAGTTTTCGGAAATCGTTCTCATTGAGGGAGAAGTGATGTAGTGTTTGTACTATTGTTGTAGTGCCAATATGCAAATGAGTCTACTATGCTCTTACATCTGGAAGCTCATTTGCATATTCGTACAGTTTAAGCACTATATAAACAGTGCAATTCTGATTGTTATTCAGTCTGTTGTTTGTTGTCAACTAATAAAGTCTTGGAGTGGAGAAAGCTTCTTCAAGATTTTACAGATGTTCATGTAAATCAATTCAAGTATCTGCCATGTATCATTCGGACTAGATATTCCAGAGCCAGAGCTGCCAAATGAGTTATACTCAACATTGACACACCTGTCTGAAAAGAGAAAGTACTTTTAAAACACCTTAATATAAATTATGTCCTAAGCCTTTGGATACCAGTAGATTTTCCAAGTCGTTTTGTAGAACACAAAAGAAGAACAAGAAACTTTATGTCGAAAATTGTACAAAACTGCCATGGAATCTTCGGTCTGTATATAGACAGATTGTAAATAAGTTAGGTTACCAACTGATCTTAGGGCCTTTTCAAGACGGGATAGGGCAGAATAAAGTTGAGTAGAGTAGAAAAGAGTTTAAATTAACTCTTTTCATGAAAACGTGGAATTAATTTTAACTCTGCGTGGTCTAACTCTCTTTAACCCTACAGGATTAAAAAACTAGAGGGTTAAAAGTCGGAAAACTTGGAGCAACTACGAGAAAGTCCAAATTTATTGTAGATTTACCAGTTGGTAAGTGATATTGGCTCAATTCTTGGCTTTTTGCTTGAAACTTCATTTATTGGTATTGTGGAACTCTGCACTGTGGTTTCTGAAGGATGCATTGCCCCAACACTCTGCAGTAAATATATAAGAAAATAGATGACATCAACTCAGATTATCATTATTTATTACTAAAAACGTCAGAGTTACATTAACTATGCTTTCATGACGAGGGTTAATTTTAACTCTACTCTTACTCTGTAAAAAGGACGGGCTAACCATTGCAGCGTTGTTTCAAGGTGGTTATTCTATTTGGAGACACAAACTTTGAAGAAGTATTAGTCATTGAGCACGTGGAGTTTCATTTAGATCTAAAAATATAACTAAGAGTTAGCCATTGTAATAGTCTTGAATTTAAAAAGTGAGTTTGGAAAAAACGCAATTTTTAAGAGTTTTTGAAGACAAAAACAAATCTTCTGAGGGACAGCGATTACATCATTCGATATCGATTTTTAACTTATTTAATAGCTTGGGACCCTTTTTTAATTCGCTCTTTGTGTCGCTTTTCGTTGGAGAGAAATCCAGCTAAAATGTATTCGCAACCTACTTGTCTCAAAAATTTGCTAAGCAATTACAGTTTAGTTTACAGTATAGTTAGAAAAAAATCGTGCCATTCACAAACTTAACAACTTAATATAATCTGTTTTAAATCTGCAGATTTTCCCTTCCATTGCAGCTCAGCCAGAACAGATAACTTTTACTTTAATGGCAGCCATTTATAAATTGAAATTCTTTCAGATGTTGCTGTGAAAAACCTATTAGAATTTTCAATACAATTTCAGTCACTTGCACAACGAACTGTTACAGTGTTTTTACGCATCTATTATTTCTGTCGTGATTCAGCACTCAGTATAACACCAAATAATCTTATGCGGAAGTTCTGAGATCATTTATCTGCATGTTCTACCTTTCGAGACAGAAATGTTGGCTAGCCGAAATGTTGTCTTGCCTGCCTTAGTAGGAACCGCCACAATGCATGTGAACGGATATCGAAGCGTGAGTGTCCTTATTCTTTACATAGCTCCAGGTAATATCTTTATTCCACATAAATAAGGAGAGAGATGGCGGGTACCGTAATAAAGAGTTGGCGTTGTTCTCAGTGGCGCTTTGACAGGACAATTCACCTAACGAGCAGTCCTAACATTAGACTCTATCGTGGATTTACTGGTGGCCATTTGAAACACGACGATGCCACCTTCCAATTATTCACTAGTGGTAGTTTTGTTTGCCTTGGGTGTAAGTGAGTCGAACGAGATAATCAGTATTCGCCAACTAGCAGGCGCTCTTAATGTCGGCATTCTTCGCGAAGGCGAAGGCTGAACCGGGTGCGATTATTCGGTGCTGGCAAGTATATAAACCTAAGCAATTTTATGAAAACTTCAGGCATACCTATCAAGGTTGCTATGAGGAAGAGCTATTTAGCGGTCCCATGTGTGATGTATGTGATGTATGTATGATAACATGTATGATAACCAAAGCTACTGCACTCATCTTCCACTGTGTTAAGGTTATATTAACTGGTGCTCGCAGTGAGTCTGTCCTCTCACATGCAAGATCAATGATTAATAAGAGGTGATCATGTCTGCCCGATGCCTGATGAACGAACTTTTACAAAAGGCACTGCGACAAAGTCCGCCTGTTCGAATACAGATCAGAGGTCGCTATGCTGCAGTCATCGTTGTAGGCAATAAATCCTGCGCAAGACCACAATGTCCTGACCCACGTACTGCCAATTGATGAGGTTTCTCGTAACGCCTGCAGTACGCTATGCCTCTGGGATAAACATATTGATATGAACCTCTAAAATGTTAAGGGATATAAAAGTTACTTGGGATCAGAACTGCTGCTATATAGACAAGTATGTATTCTGCTGAGGACATATAGCAACTGCATAAAGTAGCAGCAGATTAACTGGTGCTGCGATTATTGAACCATTAACAATGCTCCTCCGCTTACCTAATCCTAAGCCAGTTTGGGAAACTTCGAGCGACCCTAAAAGTTATTTCAGACATGGTTCACCACATTCGGTGGTTTTAAACCATCTAATAGATTCTGCAAGATTTAGACGATGCTCAGTCCTTGAGATACATCGAAAAGAAAGAAAAAAGCCGTCACCGCCCAATTCCAGATTCTAGTGAACACAGTCCGAGCACAATCAGTTTTTTCTACCGTAGGCAATCTAGTGCCGAACCTACCTCCGCTTTCGTTGCTGCCCTCCGTACGCTATCCTCAGATTGCACCTTCTACCACGACTGCGAGCAATAACTACTTGCCACGATGCTTGTGGTCGGCTGTCATCAAACCTACTCAAGAAAGACTTCTAGCCGAAGCTCAAATTGATTCTGAACGCATCCTCACCCTCATGAAGGCGGAATAGCAGCTCGAGAAGTGTCTCACCATCTACAACAGCAGTGTCAAAGCGTCCACAAAAGCACGCAGCGAAAGTCTAAACCTGAAAGTCGTAAATCCTCAGGAACAGGGTACAACCCTGCTTCTAGCACTATGAAACCTTCAAAACCAAGTTCTTAGTATTCCGGAGGTATCTCTGCTAACTGCAATCGCTATGATCGTGGCCACGAAAGGCAACGGTCCTGTCGCAGACGTAACGCCACATGTCGATGATGTAATAAGCCCGGATACTATGCCGGTTGCTGCCGTATGAAGCAAATCATGTAAGTCAGCGCAAAGCGCATTCCTGCGCAAAAAGTGTTCTACAAGCCGTGACCCTTTCAATTAATGCTGTCGCCACGACCAACACATATTCTAAGCGTAAGTTCGCATGCATGGCAAACCTCTAGAATGGTCAAGCATAGATACCACATCACTTTGAAGTGGATTCCTGTTCTTGTCGACTATTCCAGAGACGTTTTGTCAAGAACATATTCAACGATTACCTTGAGAACCCGTTCCAGGGAATGCAAACTGCTCTGTCACTATAAGCAAGTTCTTAACCATGAACTATATAATCACGACAACAGTTATCTTCAGTAGTTCCAGATCGGTGCGCACCCGTCATGGGTAAAAATGCTATGGAAGTTCATTTCCAGCGTTCGCAGTCAATAACAATGATAAAACATAAGACTTTCACGGAGTCATCAGTCAGTATCGAAATCACAAGAAAGCCAAAGAATACTAGAGCCAAAATACTTCACCAAGCTTGACCCTGCTAGGCTTACTTCAAGATTTCACTCGATGAAGAAAGCCAACCTCTTATCGCCACTAAAAAAGCCTCTTCCAAAACTACAGGCTATCAATGGGTCTGACAGATTCCTGTGAAAGAGGTGTGACAGACTCTTGAAGGATTACCTGGATGCATAGTGTATATAGACGATAAAGGCCAAAACCGATGCCCCTCCTCCGACAAATCTGAAAGAAATACAGAGCTTCCTAAACACTAAACAGTCGCCAATGTTTCCTTCCGAACCTGACCACAGAAGATGAACCTATCAGATGGCTAACCCGCAAGGGCGCTCCCTTCATCTGCGATAGCATTGCGAAAAAGCCTGATGTGCGCTGAAAGACCGTCTGGCAACTTAAGGTATGCTTTAGATATTTGATTCATCTGCCGCGACGATCGTCACAACCGAAGCTTCAGAAGTCGGTCCTGCAGCAGTTCCAACCCAGCGGCAGGAACGCTGAGAAGTGTCGTCGGCATATGCCTCCGAAACCTTACAACGACCCGAAAGGCATTATGCAGCCACAGAGCTGGAAGTACTAGCCGCAATTTGGGCCTGCTAGCACTGGTAGAAGTTTCTACTGGGCCGATCCTTTGTCCTGCGAACGGATCATTCTGCGTTAGAAGCACTGTTACAAAGATTTGTGACCAACATACAAGCATCAAAGTTTCACCGTTAGTACGACAGACTGGCAGCGTTCGACTGTGGGACGGCGAGCATCAAAAAGGCATCAACAACGTTGTTTCTGACGCTCTCCCTCGCATGCCTACACACACGCACGCACACACGAACGCACTCACACTCACACAGGCACACACACTCTCACTCACACTTACACGGGTACACGCGCACACATTCACCTTTCAACTGAACCAGCTCCATGATCACTCAGAAATATTTCAGCCATTAAAAATATTTTTGATGAAACGGTTAGGTAAGAGTATATTACGGTTTACAGGCTTTGATTCCACTATTTTTCAAAAACCAATGTCAGTTCTAAATGGTTTTAGTAGAACTTGAATTTGGAATTTGAGTTTGCATCAGAAAAAACCACAGAAGTGAATTGCAATAGAATGCAATTTAACAGGTTATATTACGTACTCTCGAACTTTTCACGATCATTGATCATCTTATCCATCGTACAGGCATGATTGGTTTTAATGATTAGTGGTTTCCTATCAAACAAGCTGTTTTCAAATCAGCATAAAAGCAGGCGCATAGCGCAGTTTTCATCAAATAGTGACCGAACCTCGCTCAAATCAGCAGTACAATTGAGGTACGTTGCTCAATTAGCTCAATCAGCTTCATTGTAAGCCTTAGCAGGGATTGCTGCAGAATCTCGGTTGTCAGCGCGAGGTACATGCTCTGCACAACAACGGATGACGTATCTCACACGCATGCACCTAATGACATGTCACAAACGTGTACCCGGTAGACTCTTCTGTACATTCACTTGCTATATCTTTACGGGCTGAAGTTCGAATCCCCATCGAATCTGTTCGGCTAAATCGTGTTCTTTTCAAACTTCAGCAAGCATTACACATTAGTGTGGGATTTACCAGGTACATATTTATTTTTATAGGTAGGTATTTTCTGCAGGGTTAGCCGCAAGCGTGCATAGCATGGATCTAGGCATAAGCCAAGTAAAATTTTATTGGATTAATTTTATATACTTCCGGGCCAACCAGAGACATGATACTGAAACAATAGCCCATGAACTCTAAAATTTTAAAGATCAGAACCGGTTGCTATTTTTGATATTCGATTGCTTTGACACCGGTAAAATGAACATAACCCCCACACAACGACTGTGCCAAAAAAACATTTTTATCCAGGATTCAGTGCACCAGGCCGGTAAACCATTTCCAGATTTGTTTCGAAATGCTGATATAGATCGCGGAAGTTAGGTCCAAACCGAACAACATTTCATACATAAGCTAAATTCGACCCTAGAAATAAAAATCTAATCAACAAAACTGTTAACAGTCCTTTTAATCCGTTCAATCCGAGGATTCGTTGAAAAGTTGAAAATCAATTAGTTGAAAATGTATGAATCGGATTAAGTGGACTAGAATTAATCTTTAAGACCTCAGCGATTAAGCAGTTTCCACTCCCGTTTTCCGTTCTAGACTCAACTCGCCATGATAATCCTGCTCATTGTGCTTAGCCTTGTAGCTGGTAAGCCGCTGCTAAATTTTCATTCTTTACGAAGATCATCACAGGTTAACAAAGAGAAGAGGGGGGAATTTTAATTATTTATGAGGGCAATGGTGAAACATACGGGGTTGACCACACTAACTTAATCTCTGCTCGTGGCTGGAGGCAGGCTAAGATCTCAGTACCCGATATTTTTTGACCACACCCATGCTTTATATCTGCGCCAGGAGGTAGGCCAATCGGGCAGAGTCGGGGCAAGTTGATTTTAGTAGCTCCCCCTTGAGTCTAGTTTGAATACATCTATGTAGTTACCGTTCGAAAATTTTTGTTGCAGCATCCACAGCTCAACAGCAAAACGTGAAGCACAATATTCCGCAAGTGCTTCGCAGAAGTCCTCCATTGGCGAACAGCAACGGGGCAGCTAATCTTCCAGTTATCACGAATGACAGCAATGCTGGCAATAATGCGCAGCATCTGGCTAGATACCGAAGATTGATGGCTCGCTGCCCACGCTGCTATGCTTTCGGCTATTACTCATATTTTTTTGGATTATGAATGGATTAAAGAAGAAAGCCTAGAGACCCATGAAATGTATTAATCACATGGGTGCAATGCTTCATTAAAATTGCCTAATTAGAGACGGTTCTTATTTTCAAGTGGTAATAAGGTCGGGCCATAATCCTTAGAACGGACCTTTGAGCTGTTGTGTCTAAATTTACCCAGCAAAAAGCACAAAACCTTAGAGGAGGAGAATTATATAAACAATACATTGTTTTTGGTATGCATCTGGCTAAGGGATACCCAATTCAACAAAATCAATTGACATCGGGATAGGAAGGTTACACGGTACAGAGCTTTGAAATGTAAACTTGGCTTGGCAGCTGTTGTCTCACATTCAGCTGACCCGGAAGACAAATCAATTCATAAGGAACTAGTGGTCCGCAACCTCAATTTACGTCGTTATTGGGACACTTTTTGAATGATACCGTTTCTAAAAATGATCAAAGGAGTTGATTTTTGTCGATTTTCTGGATGGTTCTGTACCATTGCCACTGATGTTTGTCCATTTAGAAAAGGTGTCATCCAGAGTGTTGCCGTCTTAAAAATAAATTGAGTGGATCCTACTGGACATACATTATAGAGCATTTGACCATGGTGTCACAAACGGAGGCTGGGAATTCACGCTATACTGTCTAAAACCAAGTCCGCAACATATGCTCAAATGCTTAGATACTTCTTATACTTAGAAAACACGATTTACAGCCCCGAATAAAAATACTGTTTTACATGAGCAATACAATGATATTAAATGATATTAAATTCGCACTGTCAAAACACTTTCTGGAATTTTTTGAGGTCTAAATTCAATGTCAAATCAGACATTCCTTTTCTAAAATCTGGAGTAAACACTTATGCGTTCGAGGATCACGAAAAAGCTTCTCTTTACAACTCTTTCTTTACTTCAGTTTTCATCACCGACGATGGTAAGTCCATAAATTGCAGAATAAAACAGCCTGTTTGTCCTTTTCCTGAAATTATAATGACGGACCAAAATGTTTACGACTGCATATTAAAGTCCAAATCCAAGCTTAGTGCTGGCTATGACAATTTACCTCAATTCTTTCTCAAGAAAATTGCCGTTTCAATATGTTTTCCCTTGTCTATTATATTTAGGGTTTCTTTAGGTTTGGGTAAGATTCCATCAGACTGGAAAGTAGCCAAGATTACACCAGTCTTTAAAAAAGGAGACAAGTCAAATTTTAGTAACTACAGACCAATTAGTTTACTAGTCGGGTGCAGTAAGTATTTGGAATCCTTTGTTGCCAAAGCACTAACTACATATTTATTAAAAAACAAGTTTATATCAACAAAACAGCACGGATTTCTGTCCGGCCGTTCCACTGTTACACAGCTGCTTCAATGCTTGAATGATTGGACTAAAGCTGTTGATAAAGGAAATTTTACAGATGTTATATACATGGACATTGCAAAAGCCTTTGATAGTGTCTCCCACAATAAATTGCTGGAGAAACTGTCTGCTATGAAAGTTCCTGAATTCTTGTTAAATTGGATACGTGATTATTTAACTAATAGACAACAATATGTTTCTCTTAGAGGTACAAATTCTGATGTAAGCCCTATCTCATCAGGTGTTCCTCAAGGGAGCATATTGGGTCCAATCCAATTCTTAGTATATATTAGTGATCTTGAAAATGTGGTTTTAAATTCTGAAATTAAACTTTACGCTGACGATTCTAAAGTTTATATAGCCTTTAACAAAATAACTGACACAGCATTACTCCAACAAGATCTTTGTAATTTAAGTGATTGGTTCGACAAGATGCAGTTGAATCTTGCTGTCAGTAAGTGTACGGTCCTGCATATAGGCAGCGCAAATCCATGTGTTTCATACAGTCTTTCTGGTTGCCAACTAGCAGCTGTAGAGAGTGCCAAAGACTTGGGTGTAATCATACAAAACAATTTAAAATTTGAAAGGCATTGCTCTTCCGCTGCAGCTGCAGCTGCAAAGACTGCAAATCTAATATTGCGATGTTTTGAAACGAAAAAGGCAGAATTTATGATGAAGTTGTTCGCAGTTTATGTTATACCTAAGCTTGAATATGCTTCAGAGGTTTGGTCGCCTCATTATGTTAAAGATATCAATCTTGTTGAAGGGGTTCAGAGAAAGTTTACTAAACAATTGCCTGGTTTAAAAAATTTAAGTTATCCAAATAGATTGAAAGCCCTAAATGTGTGTAGTTTAGAAGAAAGACGTCTTATAAAGGATTTAGTTATGGTATATAAACTACTGCAACATTTGGTTGATACTGATTTTCAAAATTTTTTCTCCGAAAGCCTTTCTGTGAATAACCGTGGCCATGAGCGTAAATTACAGAGAGAGTCATCTCAAATAATGTGCCGTTTTAGCTTTTTCTCCAACAGAGTCATACCTATCTGGAATAGCTTACCAAATGAAGTTGTAACAGCAACTACTCTTTCTGGTTTTAAAAGTTTACTATGCAAATGCGATTTGTCACATTTTCTTAAGGGTGCGACGTCAGCAGCCCCAAAATTGGGCTCTGTCCCATCCTCAGACTACAGGTCGGGTATTGTAAGCATGTTTCTGTTGTATTTTGGCTTGACTTGCCTAATTTATACCTGTGTATGCCTGTACTCTGGCAATAAACATAACATAACATAACAAAACTTAGAGAATACAAATGTTTTGCTGATCTAAGCTTATCAGCTTATTCACAAAGCAACTACACTTCTTATGCTCACAACAACAGTACTTGAACAGACATAGACTGAATTTATTACGTACATAATAGTCGGCTACTACTTTAGTTTTTAGCACTCCCACCTAGCCGACTATTGCAAACATGCCAAGTTTAGACTGAATTTTTTCAAATTTCTCTTAAATACTGCTTTCGTGAAAATATCAACTTTTTGTTCAGCAATGAGCAATATTCAATTTTTTGCTGATGACACGAATGAAGGGATGGTTGATCTCTATGTGCTTCGTCCTTGCGTGAAACACTGGATTTTTGATCAGGGCGATGCAACTTTGGTTGTCTTCGTAAATTGTTGTAGGGCTGATTTGTTAATATCACAATTTTTGCAACAGTCGTCGCAACGAAACTAGTTCTCTGGTGGCAAAACTTATGGCAGTATATTCTGCCTCGGCACTACACAGGCGACCGTAGGCTGCTTGCGACTGACAAAACTGACGGGGCCATGGGACAATTTAAAGACATATCCCATGGTGGACTTCCGATCGTCAACATCCCCAGCCCAGTCAGAATTTCTGAAACACTGCAGTTTCAGTTCATCAGCTGACCCCTCTTACCGCAACCCCAGTTGCAAAGTCCCTTTCATGTAACGCAAAATGTGTTTGACAGCTGCCCAATGCTGCTGCTCAGGGTTTGACGTGACCTGGCATACAACTCTCAGCGCAGCAGCAGTGTCTGGTGTGTTACTGTCAGATGTTAAATGTTACGGTTCAAACAAACTTTTGAGTGGCAAATCCCTTGACAGCAGATTCAGCCATTCCAGTCGTGGCTGCGTCAACAAGATTGGTGTTAGCAACGTTGGATAATCATTGACCACCCGGGTCCATAACCTGTTGGGCAAAAGCAATACAGGACTTACAGAATACTACGTTTCCACTGATCTAAACTTATTAGCTTATATCAAAGACTACACTTATTGTACTCACAACAACAGTACTTCAACAGATCTAGACTAAACTTATCATGTATGTAATAGTCGCGACTACTTCAGTTTTTTAACAAATACACACTGAAATTTTAATTTATACAAACTTTTCGCAGTCCCGATTTTGAAAACCCTGATCCAAATGCAGCCACGAAACCAAATTGCCTGTGGTTTTCAATTGCACTGTCAAAAATGCACATCTAAGCTGCACCAGCCCCAAACAGAATACCGACTGTGGTAAGGTGGCTGAAAAACCTTTGAAAAGACCTTAAAAATATGAGAAAATCGAATCTTTTTACATAGAGTTAAGGGTTAAAAACTCAAAATTTTGCAGTCACAAGATTAGAATGTGGGCTGCGGTTGCGGACGCGGGCGGTCGCGGTGAAGAATAACCTGTCCATGTTCAACTCTGCACTCGATACCTGTATCATATACATAGCTAGGGACACTTTCAATCATTGTGAATTCACTCTTCATTTTGCAGAAATTAGTTAATATATGCCCGCTAGCTGGGTTTTGCCTATATTTATCCAGCGATTACGTTAGCTTAAAAACAGCAATCGGGCAACTACAAAAGGAGTTTCAGTATATTTTAGTTTAGAATGCATCTGCTAAATGGCAGTGCACAGTAAATGTTCCACAATTCCTGGAAAAGAATTGGTCGTGTTTCGAAAACTACATTTTTAAAAATTACAACCCACAGAATAGCAATTGGAAAATGACAACGCCTCGAATAATTTTTCTGTATATGGCCTTCAAAATGATACCCTTGGTTTGATTCAGGGGAATGCGTAGCTCAAGAAAGTCCTAGTAGTGACAATTGATAATTGATAATTATTAATGCTTATTATTAATTATTAATTACTAATTGATAGATGATAATTCAATTGTAGGTGTTAAATTCCTGTGTTTTCGACTAGTCACGTGAATGTTGCAACAGATACACCGTAGTACCAGGTTCACTGTGCATTTCGCACCTCAATCATTGGATTGAGACTTACCTCCTACTCCATATAATCCTTATAAGAACATCACCACCTAATACTCATTGTGCACCCAGTACCCCTGTACCCCCTGTACCCGGGTACCCCCAGTACCTCCTGTACATCCAGTACTCCGAAACCCCCAGTCCCCCCAGTAC
The DNA here is from genome assembly GCA_030248195.1 of Trissonchulus latispiculum. Lineage (NCBI taxonomy): Eukaryota > Metazoa > Nematoda > Enoplea > Enoplida > Ironidae > Trissonchulus > Trissonchulus latispiculum. The sequence goes on from JASAND010013809.1 coordinate 47,711, forward strand.
TCCTAGTACTCCCAGCATCCCCTGTACTCTTAGTATTACTTACTCCATGTCCTCAGTACTTCCAGTTCTAAAAGCAATGCTTCTTCTTCTTCGAATTTCATTTAGCCGTCCCTCTGCGTTCTTCCCCCGGGGCTTGGGACCCGGCGTCGACCCTGATATGCTAGTCCACAGTACCTCGTGTTTATTCCACCAGTTCACCTAGTAGTTGCATCCACTACCCCTGTATTTTGACCCAATTCTTTCTAGTTCTTTTCCCAGTACTTTCTGTCATGCTCCTAGTTTTTCCTATCAAACATCCTGTTCTACACCCAGTTCCTGCCCTTGCCAACCACACATCTTCACAACACCTTGTTCTCCTTGCTTGATACCCAGTTCTAACCAACCGCGCGCTTTCACCGCGCACCGTAACCACACACCTTCACAACATCCAGCATCCACACCAGGCCCTTTCTGAATCACTCCTAGCTTACGCTTACCCTGATTTCACCTTACCTAACGTTTTATTCGAACTTGTCAAAATCCTGCTTGCCTTACGTTAAGTTTTCTGGGATTGTTCTCCGAGTCACGCCTAAATTACACCTTGCATTCTTTGAGCCCACTTTTTTAAGCTTTCACAAACACTTGCCTTTATCTTCGCTATCCTTCCTGCTTCCACAATTTCATGATCCGAGTCATTCCAAACCTACTCAGAGTATACACCGAGTAAACACTGAGTAAACTCCAACCTGCTTTAAACATGCTTCGTTTTTGCTCCGTGTCTACTCTAAATATACTCCGTTCTTACTCCATTTAGGTATTTTGACTTAGTAGGTCTTTGGTAGTTAGTCCAGTACCCCAAGTAATTATCCAGCACCCCTACTTATGCACCCAGTTCTTCCTAACTACCCATCAATCTCTACTTTTAGTCTTCCCTGACGATGCACCGTAACCTTCCTGTGCGTCACTCCTAGTGTAATGTGGGTGATAGCGACTGCGCTATCACCCCTTTCCAATATTTACGTTTCGTCCCTTTCCCATTTTTCTCCCAAATTTCCCAAAAGGTCTCCTTATGTAATGGGGTAGCCCCACCGTTTAAAGAAATGAAAGTTGTACACCACCAAGCACCCAAAAAATTCGGGCACCTGGCGGGGTTCGAACCCGCGTCTTCTGCTTAACGCGCAGACGCTCTAACCGACTGAGCCACAGGTGCTTCAGTAAAAAGAGCGGAAGACAGAATACGAACCCAATGTGGACAACTTTTCAACGCACAAGCGTATTGCACACTGCAAGTGGAGCGAGATAACTCTCAAGCCTCCCTCTGCAATATGCACGAAGCAATTAAAGAAATGAATGTTGTACACCACCAAGCACCCGAAAAATTCGGGCACCTGGCGGGCTTCGAACCCGCGTCTTCTGCTTAACGCGCAGACGCTCTAACCAGCTGAGCCACAGGTGCTTCAGTAGAAAGAGCGGAAGACCGAATACGAACCCAATGTGTACAGCGTTTCAACGCAAAAGTGCAATGTACCGTACCTGAGATAGACCTACAAAGCTGGCATACTATATGACCGGAACCTTGGTGGGTTGTGGCATTCGTTTTCCCATTCCCCTTGTCTAATCTCTCAAAAAGAATAATGCTTTAATAAATTCGAAGCTATTCTCCCCCTTCCAAGCCCCCTAATTTTGAGCTTATCTTTGTGTTTTGATTCTACTTATATATACGTATTTGTTTGTTATTGACCTTATATATATAATCGACAACTGTGCATCCCCACACCCTTGAAACTCCTTTTTTCCTTTTTCCTTTTCCTCTGGCACTCGTGGGGGCTCGTGCTTTAAGCCCTGGGGAGATGTAATGTGGGTGATAGCGTTCCCGCTATCACCCCCTTTCCAAGTCCCTTTTAATTTTTAACTTTTATAGTTTTCCCTAAAACTCCCTAAAAATCCCCTAAATTCAACTTAAATGTCATGTTATTATAATTATTGGGAAGCCCGATGATTTTGTATTGATGTGTACGTAAAAAACCCCCTTTTAAATAATTTACTGTGCTAACTTTATGCTCTTATCTCTAAAATCAATGAAAACCTTTAATTTCCCTATTTGTGAGCGTAAACTTAACACTGCATTTTATGTTTGGCTTAGCAAAGATAGACCCTCCTGTTCCTAACGCATAACAAAATTCTCCTTTAACGCATACATCACCTTTCCTTCGGTTGGGAGTGATTTCGAGTCGTGTGCGGCGGTTATTTAAGAGTTGGGGTCCCACCCTTCGCATTCCTACACCTAAGCGTAAGTACCTTTCGTCTTTCTTTTTTCCCCAAAATTACTTTAATTTCACCTCTGCTAATCCCCCTTTATATCCCTAACTATTTTCAACTTTGTTTTCGTTTAACTCCTAACTCTCCCCTCCCTTTCTCATTCCTTTTGTACGGGGTTGCCCCCGTTCCCCCGGGTCTATTTCCGCTGGCCGATTTCCCTCCCCCGATTTTGTTATTCTCTTCCCTTCTCCCTGATAATTGCTGGTTCCCTCCCTTTCTAATGGTCACCCCTATTTGTGTTCATCTTTACTGTTTATTTTGTGGGTAGCCCACTGTAATTAATTGTCCTGCTCTGGGTCGCCCAGACGGGATTTTGCTGTAACGTTTTGTTTTTTGTTTTGTTTTTGCTGTAACGTTTTGTTTGTCCCCCATTAAATTGTGCAGTTGGCTTCCGCTAATTTAAATTAGTTTTATTTATTATTTTCATCTAATACTGATCTCACTAAATAGCTAGGTAGCGCTATGGGAGTAGCCCGGAATCTGTGTCTAATTGAGTTTAAATTTGTGTGTGCGTTCCCCATTTCAGTCTGGCGCCCCGTTGGCGTACCCCAAAATTGTCGGTTCCCCCTGGCCGCCTGGACTAAAGATCTCCACCCGCAGTCACCGGTTAGCGTTCATAAATTCCTACGTAAATTTGGGTGCGTGAGCTCTGCGGTTAAATTCCCGGCTCCTGCCATATTTTACACTAGCTTACACCAAGCCTACTCTGAACTTTTTATTGGGTTTTTAATCACCCACCCTTAGTCTGGCCATTTCTTTTCACCGGAACCCCCTACCACCCGCCTTGAGTCACTCCTAAAGTTCAGCGAGCCTAGTCCAGGTTAATATACACCGAACATCCTGTATCCGAACACTTGTGGGCATGATTGCTTTGCGGCTTTCACTACTTGAGGCGGCTTGAATAACACCTACTTACACCGACTCTTTGTTTTTGACATTTTCCAGAATCGTTTCCTGACCTATTTTGCTTACTTTAACTTACTTCAGCCCAGGTTTCGTACTCCGAGTGATCCCAAATTAGCTCAGAACCTACTCCGAGTATACACCTAGCTTACTCCGAGCCTGCTTCAAACACACCCCATTCTTGCTCTTTTTATGTGTTTTGATTGTGTTTACTTTTCTATGTCTTACTATTTTTGTACTTCTTGTATTTCTTGCATCGGCCCGGCACTGCCAGTTATGCTTATACGATCTTCCGTATCTCAGCAATTTTTAAGGAAGTCACTCCTACGCCTCTACTTCTAGTCCAAGTACTCGAAGTTTGTCATGTCTAGATTGACGTAAAAAAGTAAACACAATCAAAACACATAAAAAGAGCAAGAACGGGCCCGGTACCCTCGTACCCCCCGTACCCCCTGTACCCCCAGTACCCCTTGTACCTCCGGTACCCCCAGTACCCCCTGCAGCCCAGTACTCCCTGTCCTTAGTAAAATCGGCCAAATGCAACTTCTAATTTTTTATGAATTTGCAACAAATTTTACAACTCCGCGTTCAGATTTCTTGCTTTGCCTGTTTAATAAGCCCAAACCAAGAAACATGTCCATCCGCATAAGTACGAATTTCCACTCTGCCAAAAATCTCCGAATCCATCGAGTAGTTGAGTAGTAGTAATCGATGTTCAATACAAAATGATAGCAGTGTCTTCAAAATGGTTTTCTGGCCAAATCTCTATCTTAAAGCAATAATGTCCAGCTAAAAGACATTCATAAAACGCGCATTTGGACGCTATATCCATTGGGCATAGCTAAGCAACTTTGCCCTTAACATGTGGCAGCAATTTTGAAAAACCTAATTTCCTCGAAAGTGGTCATTTTTTGACCCTCAAAACGGTTTTTTGCTGACTGACTCAACCACCAGCTCAAAGGTTGTAAGAGCAAAAATGTTCGTTTTCGTGTCCTCTTTCCTGCCAGAACAACCAATTCCGTGTCTGTCTATCTACTGGGAGCCTAAATCCAAAAACCAAAACTTTCTTATATTTTCACCTAAAAATATGGGACTGCTTCCAGAATGTTAAAGCATACGAAAATAGGTTACTCCATAAGCTTTAGCTTTTTTCGTAAAGGATTAAAGCCATGAGTCAAAAATACCGGAAAGGGAACCAGAACCTTAAGCAACATTCATACTGTATTCAGACCAGTGTTTATGTGCAACATTTATTTACATTTGTCCATCGAACTGGCACATAACCACACGTGTGCTTGGGAGGGGGGGTTTAACCCCCCCCCAGACCTGAGGTCACCCCCCAGAGGGGTCCCTCACCCCCCCCCAGAATCCGGATTTTTCCGGTAAAAAACCGGAAAAATCCGGTTTTTTGGCGGCCTTTGGCCGCCCTTCACCCCCCCCCCCCCAAAATTTCCCCTCCTGAACATGTCTGCACATAAACCTATGCAAAACTCCAATCACACCTTATTTCTGATGCCAGTATGAATCTTGTTTATTCCGGCAAACTCACAACCTTCATCAGACAGAAGGAGTTTCCATCAGTTGCCACATAAACACACAAACACACATACACACACAATCACACAATTATACAGACAATTATTCTCGCATTCACAAACACAAACACAGGCATTGGCTTCGCAATATAGCTAGCTTCTTTCTGTCAAGAGTACATAGTATAAACTAAAAGTGTGATAAGCGTACCACTCTTAGTTATTAGGCTGCAGACATCGTCTGCACAATAACGGCCTACCCCCCCCCACAACTGAGTACCTAGTGACCAGGTACACAGTTGTGTACCAACACTCGCTTGTATGTTTACATGTTGAAACCAAAACATTCTATCAGCAACTGGCCTCTTTCCAGTTTCAACACGTAAACATACAAGTTCATGTTACACAAATGTGTACCTGGCACTCAGTTGTGGGGGTCACTGAGTACTCAGTTGTGGGGGGGGGGTAGGCCGTTATTGTGCAGACGATGTCTACAGCCTAATGGGACGCGACGCTTGTCACACTATTAGTTATTCTGTACTCTTGCTTCTGTGCATAAGTTTTGGCTTCCAAATTTAGCTATCCAGAAATTATCATTTCGTACAATATGCAAATTAGTTTTCGTATAAAACGGGGGGACTTTTCTGAATAATCGTCACTTTTCAATTTCATCATCATCAATTCCTTTGAAGTCTCAGGTGCACCTGGAGTACTGAAGGTTGGTTCGGAAGGAGATGGAACCCTTAACCCTTGAGTATTTAGCACGGTCTTTTAATTTTGGAATGTTTGTTTTGGTTTGCATAGTCTTGTCGTTCTGAAATAAATTGTACTGTCACTTTCGCTTCAAATTTAGGGATCTTCAAATCACACACTCTTCACGAATCTACAATTCTCTCTTCAAATTTAGACTCACCTTAGTTTTAAATTTGTACAAATTGGCGACCGTGTTCAAATAGTAGATTTTGAGATTCTTTTTCAAAAACTTAGTTTAGTCCAACCAGCCTTCAGTCTCCAGTGAATCCATGAATGATTTTCTTGGCTTGACCAGTTGACCCCTGGTCAAGCCAAGCACAGGTTGTCACTTTCAATTTAAAATTTTATTTAGCCTAAATTTTCGATTTTGAGGATACCCTCATTATTTTTCTGATTTTGATTGAAGTATTTTTCATCCTGAAAATCGCACTGCACTTTTTCATATATTTCAGCTGCCTCCTGTTTCCAGTCAACGATGTGTGTCGCTGGCCTCCCTTGCACCTTTTCAGTGGATTCGAGTTGTCCGACCTAGTCTTCGGGTCAAAGCAGAACCGTGCAAAGATGACTCCGATCCCCGCTGCGGATGGCTAGATCCTGAAGCTGAAGGAGTCTAGTTTAACTGATTTTTCCGGGCGAGGCTTAGCTTGGATAAGTCTGTAAAAGCTACAAATTTAAATTAGTATATCTATGAGTTTGTTGAAAAAACTTACCTTTTCCTGATTTTTTGTTTATTTCGAAAACTGAGTTAAGTGTTAATTGAAGTCTAATTAGTGGACGTTGTGTTGTTTCTGGAGGAGCAAGGGCACTGTTGGGATCACCATTTTAGGTATACTCACATGGCATTTGACAACGTTTTGCCTTTTTTATGCGTGGGAACATCCGGTGATGTGAATCTAGTCCTGGAGTCTCCCTTACCTGGTGTCTTCGCCAACAACCAGCTGCAGCTTGGTTTTAGTTTACAGTGTGTTGTTTATGTTTAGTTGTTTATGCTTAGTTGTTTATTGATACTTAATCTTTTCTGTATATCTTAAGGATTTGCTTGCTGTGAGTGAACCGTTCAATGGTTTTCCTGGTGGTGCAGATAGGCGTGTCCCCCATGCAGTCAGTCGACTGTTGAATATGGACGACTCATCTTTGCCCCGTCCATATTCAAGGCATGTCTAACTTAACCAGGAATGTGCGGATTTGGCAAAGCTGGGTGACAGCTTAGTTAAGCAAATGATGATGCATTTTCTGATCGATGCCTTAGTCTGGCCATTGCTGGTGCCTTAGTCTTCATTTCAGTGAAACTTTGCATTGGTTCCATAGTCTTAATACTTATAGAATTTTTCTGTATCCAAGGTCCCCTTGACTACTTGCTTAACCATAGCGACCACATACATAACAGAGTATTTCTATGCTTCACTTCTTTATTTCAGTAGACTAGTTTTGCTGAAGGTACTGAAGACTTATGTATTCTTTTCGAGGTTTAAGCCTGGTTCACACTGGTGTCTTATGTCTTATGTCTTTTGTCTTATGTCTTGTCTTAAGGCGTTCACACTAATGTATTGTGTCTTATGTCTTATGTCTTTTTGCCTTAAGACAGACTTGGGCCAGGCTCAACTTTTGTCCTTAAGACAGACTTGTCAACTTATGTCTTAAAAGATAAACCAATCACATTACAGCTAGTCTAGTCGTTGTCAAGTTGATTGGCTGAAAGATTCAAATGTGCTGCCAAAGACAAGAGACATAAGACAGCAGTGTGAACGGTTCTGTCTTAAGACATAAAACATAAGACATACGACATAACACAAAAGACAAAAGACATAAGACATAAGACAGCAGTGTGAACCAGGGTTTAATATGACAACAACCCCTTTCTAGTAATATATAACTTTTGGAAATAGGGGAAACAACCCTAATAGAATAATCAGTAGATTGTATTTAATAACTGCTAGATTTCTTAGGTATGGTAGCAGTTCTAAGCAAAATGGTTGAATTTCCGTTTCACTGTTTTCTCACAACGTTAACAGCAGTTAACAATTTATTTTGTCGTTAATATGTTAATGCACCACGGTCGCATTGATAACCCGCGCTAAATTTTTTTTAACCCATTATTTTCAAGTTAGAACTTTCATAGTTTTGAGCTTATCTTTCAAGTCACTACATGTCCGACAGGGGAAGTGGGTCAACACTGGACACATTCCCTTAAAAGTGAAAAGATCTTAAATTTGAAAAGTAGACGGACTCTTTAAACGCGTTGAGATTTGGCTGGAAATTATCCAAAAAGACGAATAAATATTAGATAGCAGGTGATATACTGAAATTGCTCAATTTTTCATTATTTCTGAGTCGGTCAATAATAATTGGTTGATTTATCAGTTGTGTTTTCCCTTTAAATGCTTTTTTACAACAAATTCTTCAATTGTTACAAAGAAACTCCAGCATATCCCTTGAAACGCCAAAATTAATTACATTGAACAAATTTATTACCAATCGATTCCTCTATGAAGTAACGAATTCTGAGCCTTCGATTATGAGAAAATATAGAAACGGGATATCAACTTGCATTTTGGTTACTTTACAATTTTTATGCAATTTCATTAACAACAGAATAGCAATCGCAGTACGCAGAAAAAACTTCAGTGCTGAATTTCTACAAATTATCAACCAGTCTTCATTACTTGTATTCGCAAACTTTTAGGAGTGTTATCTGCAACTCGTATCTATAGACCTGCTAACCAGTATTTTGTAGAATAATTAATCAAGGTTTGTACTGTGTGTTTTAGATAAATGGAAGGTCTTAGGCAGCCCGTATTCTTTTTGGAAAAAGCAGGAGAACCATCAATGTCATGGAAGCAGTGGAAGGAGCGCTTTGAAGTGTTTATGATTGCTAGTGGGGCCGAGGAATTTCCCGACCGACGAAAGATTGCACTTCTTTTGCACTGCATTGGAATAGAGGCTCACCAAACATATAACGCGCTAGTACTACAGCGACTCCAACTCGGCCAAGAGCGCCAACAAACTTATGATCAGGCAATGAAACTCCTTGATAAACACTATACAGCCATTCCTGATACTGAAACACGTGGACAGTGTTCTGGTCAGTCGAAGCTGAAAAGCAGCATGAATGACTATCACAATAATTTGCAGGGATTATCAGCTCAAGATGGCTTCCAGAAAGCATTAGATGAATATCTCAGTGTTCAGAAGGGCACAGTCCTTGCAAAGGGGATGGGAATAGCACCAACTTCTCTTCAAGCTGTTGTCAGTCGAAGCACAACTGCACAAAACCAGTGTTAGTTGCCATTACAGTACTTAAAGTTTAAAATGTAAATTATTTTAGCATCACCATTCATGCTACCAAGTAATAAGTATACAAGAAAAGAGCAGAATGGAGGTAGGAAATCTTCTATTATAATTTATTGTATCAATCTATCGCAACTAATTGGGTGCTTTTTCAGGCATTGTCTGTACTTTTGCTCACTGTTTTTGACATTAGCTGCCATGCGCCAGATCACTAAGTTTTTAGCATTCGGGAAAATATCGAAGATCAGCTGTTTGAGGACGAATTAGTCATTCCTACTCATAAGAAATGTAGTGGTTCTGCAGCCTTTGCTTTTGTTTTCAATCGTTCCAATTTACAACATTATGCAAGATATTTATTATTCTTATTTGTCGTTTTTAGGTTTCCAGAGTTTGAGGACACCGTTGACATTATTTAAAGGCAAATGTTACAACCTTCAATACCTACCTGAACACGTTCTGCTCAACATTTTGAGCAAACTTTCTTGGCGGCAAAGAATACCACTGGAACGTGTTTCTACATACTTTAGAAACTTAGTATTTGAGTCGTATGCTAAGGTCCACAGCTTAGCTATGGGAAGTGCAAAATGTATAGCACTTGCAGTAGAAGAGACGGCCGTATCATTTCCTACGCTCAGAGACGAAATCTTGGATCAGTTACTCTTGTGGGTGATGAAACGTTTTCGTAAATTAGAGAAATTATATTTACTGAATCCCATTGATGGGTCATTAATGCTTGAAGTTCTGGAAAATTTTCCCAATCTCCACACGTTTGGGGTTCAACTATCAAACCCGTTGGATATTCTCAGCCTGAATGGATTTCGTAGAAGCACTATATTCAAGCTATATCAAGATCAACGTTTTTCTGGAGGGCAGCTGACTCCAGCGAAATTTCAAGAGATCTCTAAATTCTTTTCTTCGCACGGGTGTCAGTTTTACTACTGTGTAGAACCGGGATTTTATTGTTTCAGTCGTGGCAGCACGGTTTATATTCGACAGTTCATTCCACAAACCTTGACACATTTGTTTTTGTCTAAAACGACAGACTCTAAGCCTATCGCCTTTATTCCCGAAATAAAGTACGCCCCAAGTCAACTTAAAGTTTTGGTTGTCCCTCATTGCATATTGTCCTTCAAGTCACTGGTATACTTAAGCCGTTATTGCCCTTTACTACAAGCGCTGGAGTTTTCTGGTTTTCTAGAGTCACAAGGTACAGATAACTTCCCACGCCAACCAGCTTTCTCTAGTCTACGATCACTGAAAATCTATGAAAACATTCCAGACAATTTGTTGAACGAGCTGTCTAATGGTGGAATTCTGGAGTGCCTTAGGGTTAAGTCTGTAGCAGTGCCAACTTTGGAAGAAGCTATCACTGTCAATCCTGGCATTATTGAATTGGAATGTTCTGTCGACATAGCTAAAAGCTCTGCCCAATGTTTCATCGTAAACTGCATTAAAAAGCTTCGCCGCCTTCAGAGGGCCACTATTAATACAGAACTTTTTACCTGGGAAGAAAATGTGGATAATCAGTTTGGCGAACTTTCGCTGAGCTCAAACCTCCGATCGCTGAGTCTCAGTAACTGTATTTTCCCAAAAACAGTGGATCAGTTGTTTTCTCGCCTGCTGACCAACGTAACTCGATTATCCCTTACTGGACTCCAACTATATTGTGTACTAGAGTGTCCCAGTCTGGTTGAACTACAACTAGAACATTTGGTTACTATTGCTGAGGATGGGGGATTTAAAGTTGGTTTTGCGTTTCGATCACTGAGTGTTGAGTGCCTCCGACCCTTGTTGAAACCATTTAGGATCTTTCACAGAAATGGGATACAGCTAGATGTGCCTTACTTGAAGTTAGGAAGGCGCATTAGGCCTAGTACGTGTTCCCAGGAATCTCCAATGGTGACATATGGCTTGGAGTATTACGAGTGGCTTGAAAATCTCAACATAAAGACGATTGACCTTGGTGAATTCGGAGAGTACGCGTCTTTAACGTTACAGAAGGCGTCAGAGGTTGGTTACTTCCTTGGAAAAATGTCAAGTCTGGAATTTCTTCGAGTGGAAGCCAGCAAGGAAAAATTAACTGCTATGTTGGAAAAGATCGCAGACCTTCGCCATTACCTTTTGAAAACCGGAAAAAAGTTTCAGACTCTGGAGTACAGTTTCTATCAAGGACGACTGCAAGTTGTATTGGAAAAAGATATAGCCATGATGAGAGCCAGAAGGGATTCTGAAGCAATGGTCGAAACGCATCCATTCTTTATCAAAACTTGCTTTGCAGATTCTTCTGGTCAGCTCACACCCAGTGATAGCGTCATTATGGAGGACCACAAACTCAAATTTCGGTTTCTTGTGAAAATCTCACCCAGCGTATTCAGTTAGTTTGCACTGAGAAACTTTTGAGAGGATTAACTTCGTTTACGTTAGTGTTTAATACTGAAAACATGGAAAACAAGATTTGACATATACAACAGTGCATATAGATTTGACAGTGATTTGACATATACAACAGTTAATTTACGCAATATCCTGTAGTTACAATGACGTTACGTTGTAAGACCAATAAACAAACTGTATTGTTCGTATTTAATCTTTTCGTGTTGGATGTTCTCAATTCATTTTCTTTCAATCAATATTAGCTTTTTGTGCAAATACATAATTATTGATTTTGGCAATATCATCATGAATTAACAAACGTCAGGTCTTGGGAGACTTGACCCAGAGTTGTAAGCTGGCCGAAAATATCTGAGCGTACTGAGAACTGAGAGTACCCGCTCACAGCTAATTCTATGGCTTGGTTCAAGTATATTTAGGGCAGAACTAGAATAACCTACTTATATAGAGATTAAGTTGCTCAAAAGCTGCCGCAACTCAGTTACCACAATCTGGCTTTGTAAGACAAGTAAGTAAGTGCTGATTGATTGTTTCAAACCATAGAAACAGGCGCAATAGAATTCCTGCGTCTGATAGGTTGTTGCCTCAGCTAGTTCAAGCCGGTATTTGTGCAGTTGCTGCAGCACAATTCAAGGTGGGAAGCTACGAACGGGTTGGCACGACATCGTCGGAGAGAGCTGCTTTTTTTCCCAAACGTTAGCCAACATATCAAATTACAACCTTTGACACATAGCTAAACTAGCAATAAATACTAATAATACTAATAATCACTCTCGTTTGTTCAAAAAGTGGTTGGCCTCTGCGTGTCCACTTTGTTTTCATACCGCTGCGGGCGGTATATTTATAATTGGTTGACCCGTCTGAATTCTTGTTTTGCATGTTAACTTTTTTGGCGTGGAGGATTTCAATCCTATTTTCAACAAATGTCTCTAGTGCTCAGGTATTTTTGTTCGAAAGTTTTTTCATTGTTTTTCATTATTTCTGTAACATGCTCTCAGTCGGTTTACCACAATCTCTTCGTTTTGTATCGTATTTTGCAAGCGAATGCAGCCTAACCGTTTTCATATTCGCGAAAATCTAGCTTTATTTGGCTGTCACTTGTTTGGAGTAATTTTTATGAAATGAATAAATAGCTAAGACTGCAATTATATTTTTGTGTAAAATTATTTAGCACTTGCATTTACCACAGATTAGTGTTTGCTTTGATTTCAAATTATGATTAAATCTTAATGACATATACATACATCAGGATTATACCCGTTGGTGGTTAAGCCGGGTCAACTCGCGAATGACAGTCTGGTGAAGTGGTTAGAACGTCCGCTTTGCCGTGCTCGGGACACAGGACGAAACCGTTTTCAAGTCAAAATTTACTTACAACTTTCGAGACATTTCGTGGCAACTTTCGAGTAGTTTTTTCTCAACTTTTCGAAATCCTCTGCACTCGCTGTGGAGGGAAGAGAAGAAAAACAAGAACGAAAAGAAAAAGAAATAGAAAAAAATGAACAAGGTCATTTCTTTTCGACTCGAAAATTATTAAATATGCTAGTCTGCCTATTGTTTACATAGTTGCCTGCTATCCTATGCAAATATGCTGTTCAAGTTTTATCTGTGGTCAAAGACAAAGGTTGTTGCCTTTTCCAACGAACTACTATGTGAATCCAATCCTCTGTTATATGTCGTTTATTTGTGCCAGCGTTTTCTTTTGCTGTACTGTAAAAATTCCAATACCTGTTATAAAATTTATTTGTGATTTTGTAATGTTTGAAAAGCGGCCCCTGCGACCATTACCCACTAGTCCACTCGAAACTCCACCTAAAGTCAGCTACTATTTAAACAGCGACGTTTTTGTGTTTTGCTTTGAATATTTTGAATATCTCAAAACAGGCGTGCCAATTTAAGGGTCTTTGAACTTCTTGTAAATTGCAGACACATTGAACATCGATATTTCGAACGCTAAAGGTTTGTCAAGGTTCTGCCAAAAAAGCGACACACGAAAGCCCAACCATTTATATTGCACTGAAGCTTGCAACTTCTTTAAGAGAAGCAACAAAGTTTAACAAAATTAATGAATTTATTTGCAATTAAATAATAAGGGCATTTATGGAATTAATGGAGACACGAAGAGCACCTACATGACGTGCAACTTTAAGTTTAGTATCTACAATACCATTACATTGCTGATGCATGCTTTACATAGTTAGTTAGTTTATTCCCAACCAAAAACAGAATTATCAAAACAAAATTAACAAGAAACTATAGCAAAGCGGCAACAAATATACCAAACCGGAAAAAAAAGAAAAGTGTCTAAACACATTCTAATGTACGTGGCAAAGTATTGACAGGAGGGAAGGGATCAGGGCTGGGCCGATTGCACGGCCACTAACGCCCGGCCCCTAATGAAGTTATGAAAAGAAACAGTAGCAAGTCGGTTTTTGAATTTCACTATATTTACAGCATTAACGATTTGTTCATCAAGAGAGTTCCATATAGGAATTATTCGATTTGCGAAAAAATGCTTACGAATATCTAAGTTTGCACGTTTCCACATTAATTTGTAAGAATGACCTCTAGTACTTAAAGTAGGAGTAAATTCAAAGAACTCTGAAAAACTTAAGTCGACTAAACCATGGAGCATTTTGTAAACAAAAATTATATCTTTAATAATCCGTCTTTCCTCCAAAGAGGGAAGGTTTAAAATTTTCAAACGTTCATGATAAGGTAGGGTGGAAATCCCTGGCAATCGTCTAGTAAATAACCGCTGTACTCGTTCTATTAAATCAATGTCTTTAAGCAGAAAAGGTGACCATACTTCAGAGCCATACTCTAACTTAGGACGAACATATGTTTTATAAATTTTTAGTAAAAATTCCCTATTACGCGAATGGAAGGCAGAGTATATTAAATTTACCTTTTTAAACCCAGATTTTGCTATTTCTTCGCAGTGTTTTGAAAAATGTAAATTTTTTGATAAAACTATTCCTAAATCAGTAAAACTATTTGTGGCTTCCAGATTTGAATTTCCAAGACGATACACATTTTCTGGATTTTTGTTACCAAGATGCATGACAAAACATTTTGAGGCATTTAATTGTCTCGTATTCGCCCATTCATAGACTCTATTCAGTTCTGCTTGAATGTCAACAAAATTATTAAAGTTAGAGTTATAGGCTATAAAAATTTTTGCATCATCTGCGTAAAGTCTGATTTTTAACTTGTCTAAAACAGTAGAAATATCATTTATATAAATTAAGAAAAGCAGGGGGCCCAAGATACTACCTTGGGGTACTCCAGAAGCAACATTAGAAGTAGTAGAGCGACAGTTGCAAATTTCAACAAATTGTTTCCTATTGGAAAGATAATTTTCAATCCAGGCTAATAGTTTTCCATCGATGCCTATGGATCTGAGAATTTGAAGCAGTTTTGCATGAGATACAGTATCAAATGCTTTAGCAATATCTAAGAAAATTACATCAATCATTAATTTATTATCAAGAGCATCAGTCCAAAGATTATACGTTTCCAGTAATTGGCTAACAGTTGATCTGTATTTGCGAAAACCAAATTGAGCGGGGCTTAATATTCTATTTGCCTCAAGATAACGAATTAATTCATTTGCGACGACAGACTCCATATTTTTACCACTACTACATAGCAAACTAACAGGTCTATAATTTTCAAAAGAACTTTTTGACAATTTTTTATGGATTGGAATAACTTTTCCAAGCTTCCAATCATCCGGGATTTCTGAGAGTTCGAACGATTTTTGAAAAATAAGAAATAAAGGCTTAGCTAACACTTGAGCAAGTTTTATAAGAAGAGCTTGCGGTATACCGTCTGGACCCGTGCTATATTTAATTGGCATCTTCTTTAAGTTATTGTAAACTTCTTCGACACTAAAATTTAAGTCAGTGATTTTAGTTTGACGAGGAGGTAAATCTTGCAATGCAATACCATTATCTTCAGTAAAAACAGAGACGAAAAATTCGTTGAAATGTTTGGCTTTTTCTGTATCATCAGTGATTGTTACACCATCTTTAACCATTAACGGAATATCAGACACTGGGTGGAGACGGGTACGGATGTACCGCCAAAATTTGGAGTCTCTAGGAGAAGAGAGCAGACTTTGTTCATTTTTATACAAGTCTGTTCTTTTCGCTTTTCTAGCTAATTTTGAGGCTACTTGCCATTTTTGCTTGTTAACAGAATTTGGAATTTGTTTATAATTTTGATGCAGTTTGCGTTGACGTCTATGTAGCTTGACTGTATTGACCGACCAGGAAAAATTTTTACTAGCCGAACTACATAACGGAACAAACTGCCGAATTGCATCAAAAATTTTTGTCTTAAAAATAATCCAAATTTGGTTTACATCATTTACATTGAAGCACTCAACCCAGTTTATGGCATTCAAGTAAGCCGCCATTTGTCTGTAGTTAGCTCGCTTAAAATTATAAGATTTATTAATTATCGACTTCTTCGGTTGAATATAAAAAGGTCCCATTAATCCTTTAATTTCAATATGGTCAGACTTTATAAATGGCTCAGAAAAATTAAGATTTGACATCAAAAGCGAATTTGAGGTAAAGACTAAATCAAGAATGTTTCCACGAGTGTGAGTAGGTTCATTTACGCATTGTGTTAAACCTAACTCTAATATTGCTGTATGAAAATTTGTTTCATTTGTTGGCATATGATTGGTTGATTTCCAGTCAAGAAGGGGATAGTTAAAATCTCCGAAAATAAATACTGTTTTCGCGTTGGACAAATTTTGACGCAATTTCATAATTAATTCATTTGTAGATTCAGTTTTGTCAGCCGAAGGAGTTCTGTAACAGACACAAATACGAATGCTGTCTCTTTTGGTTACAAATATATCACAAAAAACAGCTTCAAAGAATCTATTGGTCACAACTTCTAGAATTCTGGAATTATACCGTTTCGGTATTAGCATAAGAACCCCACCTCCCGCTCCTTTCCTCCAACAATCATCGCCACGAACAATGTCATGAGTTAGACAGATAGTATCCAAGATTGCATCAGGTAGTTCAGCAGTTAACCAGGTTTCTGTCAAAAAGAAAAAGTGGTCCTTTTTCTGAGACACTTCAAAGCAAACCTCAGCAATCTTAGATTTGATACTACGTATATTCAAGAAAACAAATGGAAACAAACAAGAAACACTGCGGTGAAACTGGTTGGGTCCAGTTAGTTTTCCGCCTGCTCTTTCGGGCGTTCAATGATTTTACCGTGCCGGATGATTAGATCCTTCTTCTCTGTCTCTCTTCTTCTTAATAGTTCAGTTCGTAACTTCAGGTCGGCAGCGCGTTCAGATTCGGTTAGGTCTGGTCTGACGAACGGCTTAAATGGAGCATTAGCACAGTCCTTATCCCGTTGCAGCAAGCCGGTAGCACCTTTCAAAAAGACAGTACGTTCTGTAACATGTCTGTCTTGAAAGCAGACTTTCAGAATCCGCTTTCCAGGATTTTTACCTTCCCGAAAAGTGGACACAACTGCTGCCACCGGTACTTTTAGATTTTCA
The DNA here is from genome assembly GCA_030248195.1 of Trissonchulus latispiculum. Taxonomy (NCBI): domain Eukaryota; kingdom Metazoa; phylum Nematoda; class Enoplea; order Enoplida; family Ironidae; genus Trissonchulus; species Trissonchulus latispiculum. The sequence continues at coordinate 64,412 of JASAND010013809.1, forward strand.
CAGTATGATTCAATCTTGGCTGAGTCCCATTGCTTTTGCTTCATTGGATCATCAGGATATTTTTCAGGAAGCCCACAAATTACAAGGTTGTTCCGTTTGCCCCGTTTCTCTAGATATTCAATGGCAACACGGGTCGCCGCCTCCGTCGCAGCCTGTGTAGCAATGGAAACGATAGTAGAAATAACATCCGCCGGGAGATTGATCAGGGGGCCAGACTGCAAGTTCGAATTTGGTAGAGGAATATTTTGGGTCAATGCAGAGCCAGCAGTTGATTCAGCATAACACCAAATTTTTCCGTGCTGACTCAACTTGCTCAAATCGGATTTAACCGATTCTGTTAAATTTGGAACACAAGACTTACAAACATAATTTCCCGGATTATCGTTAATGATCAGGCTTAACTCCGATATACTGGCAAGTCCCATACACTCATAGTGAATATAGGACAAACACACAGAGCATTGAACCATGGATAAATGATCCGCCGATCCGCACCAACACGGTTTCGATTGGGGGTTCTTTTTCGTTCCGGGCATAATAGAGCTGAAGAATCGAGGGTAAGAAATTCCAAAATATGATTAAGAAGTAGTCCTGTACCCGGTAAAAATATGCAGGCCGGAAACCAGAAGATTAGCAGCAAAAGGTAAGTAAGAAATTAGGCATCAGAAAAAATAAAATAATCCAAAACTCATAAATAAGTCAAATATTTTCGCAAAATATCGTTGAGGTCGTTGGAACAAATCAAAAATTAAAGAAAAATCGATAATGCATACGTTGAAAAGCACATGCAGAAGATGTACACTGTATATGCATGCGTACGCAATTTTGCGCAGTTGATTATAACACAACCGCTCTCTTGCTCAGACAGAGCTCAACCCCAACCTTTCATCTCAACATGATCGTAAATCAATTACAGGGAAACAAAACGCTGATCTTTTTCTGCAATGACACACACTTTATCTGTGACGGGGTTACCACACTGTCTGATAAAGTTGTACTTTAAAAGTCGATGCTGACTCAATAGTTCATAAAAGTTGGTAGTTGCTTTCATTTTTGCATTGTTCTCTGTCGCCGAATCCAGTTTCAAGAACTCTCTGCTTCCACAGTCGCATTTAATAGGGCACACGTATTTCAAAAATGCCGCCGTTTTTCCATCCCTTAGTGTTTTCACTCTTTCCTCTGCCAGTGCTCTGAGAAAACAGTTTCCCAGAAAACATCCCCGACTTTGAGTGAGCACAAGTTCTTCCAAACTGCACAGATTTCCCAAACTCTTTCCCAATTCTTCTCCAAATGCAGATTCCTGTGCTTCTGTTGTAGCCAGATTTGTAATAGCGATTTCAGCAGATGTCAGAGTTGGCAGGGACTGTATGAAATTCGTATAATTAGGCAAAGGTAGTCCATAAGGAACATTAATACGTAAACTTAACCGGGACAGATTTGGAACAGCTAGTCCATCCATATACACTCTTTTTGGATCAGTCTTGGAATCAGCGATCTTGAGCGACCTAAGCGAGGGTCCCACCCGGATTCCCTGCTGGGAACTCAAAAACTGAACTGAACAAAGTTTAAGCTCCTGCAGCAGTGGACAGTAAATTTCGTCATCGAACCGTAACCAACTCAAAGTCAGATGAGTGACACTGTGCAACAGTCTGGAAAAGGATAAACCCGAACCAGTCGGAATTGTTAGACGGTTAGATTTCTCTTTTCCACAGGACAGTGTGAGAGATCGAAGACTTGGCCACAACAGCGAAGGGTGATTTGAGCTCTCCGAACTCCATGTTTCCTTGTGATTGAATGCAATGTTAAGGTCATCAAGATTTTTGAGTTGTCCAAGACAGTTTTCCACAAACGCTTGCAATGATGTTGCATCAGTGCTTCGCTGAAGGTAACAATGAAATGTAGTCAAGTCCGGTGTTTGAGACACCACGCTCGTTAAGGTTTTCAAGGTTACAAAGTTCAAATTGAGCTGTCGAAGACCTCCAAATTTTGTCAATGAAAGCAACAAATCGTCAGGAATGTTTCTCAAAACTCTTAAGCTTTTCAGATTTGGATAATTGAGCCGCTCAAAGTCATACTTTTCCGAATTATTGCCACTGTATGAGTGAAAGTGGAGATCCTCCAGAAAAGGACACTGCTGGCTTAGGCATAATAGAGTGTTATAGGAAACTGAACATGATAGAATGTTCAAGGATTTTATTTGACAAATTCCACTGGTGGGAAGTTTCGGAATAAAAGGAATATCAACTGAAAAGATGGTAGATACTGCCAAATACTGCAGTTCGCTTGGAATGTGCTGATTTAGAGGGTGCTTGTCATTTGAATTTAATTCCAGAAAATAAGAATTAATTTGCCAGCCGCTTGGAAGCCAGTTGAAAATCTCACTGCATTTGTCCTCTTTTAGTTTAGTTTCTTGGCTATTTTCAGGGCTCCACAATTTGATGGACAATTTTTTTGGAAATGTTGGCAGTCGACTAAAGTCTCTGAAATTCGCCATCTGCATTTCCAGGGTTTGCAATGAAGGAAATTCTTTGGCAAGTCGATTGAAGATTGATTCTTCAACTGGACTCAACAGATAAAGTTCTTTCAGACAGCGAAATCGATTCATAATCCATTCAAGCATTTCCTTATAAGCTGAAGTTGTCGCTTCCTGAAGAGAGCAGAAGTCAATTTCTGACGATTGAATTTTGACAACACCGGTTGCCAAGTCTTTCACATCTGAATAGGACTGAAAAATAAGATACCTGAATTGTTTGGAAACTCTTTCCAGCTGGACTCTTTGTCGCCAGCAAAGTTTTCGTACAATAATCACCAAAACAGAGTCAGGCAAATCAAGAAAAGTGGCTGCATTCGTAACTTCTTCCCTCATTTTCATGCAAAATGAATATCTAAACAATGAAGCACTCAAATTATTACAGCTTATCCAGGTAATAGCAGGAAAGTGCTAGGGTAGCATAAAATGCCGTTTCTGCCGAAACGATGTAGGAAAAAAACCGAAAAAGTGCTGTGCAAAGGCGCAGATCAAAATCCAAGAGCATTTCTATGTTTAATTTTATGGTGGTTGTGAGTTGAGTCGATACTCCAACATGGCACTATGTTTCTATACTAAATAGCTACAACCAATTTTATTGTTCACTGTACCCTATTTTGCTTCTTATAGATACAATTTAGCACAGGTAACTCGTCAGTCAGGGTACTGCACTCGTTGGTGCTGCTTGTATTGGTGGTGTGAAACTTTGTGTTACCCCCGGTAGCTGTAGACCAAGCAGCGCGGCTTGGTCGCCTACTTTCCAGGCCGACGACAAGCTTTACACTAATCTATGCAAGATCTGTTCTCTGCTCGCTGTCGGCTAACTTCCCGCAAATCGTGTCCCTTCAAACAAATTCGCCTTTTATGCTTGTGGTTGAACCTGGCAACAGTCGTGGACGTGCTTTGATCGACTTGAGTACCTGTTTTTTGAAGTGGAACAGCCCTCCTCCAGAAACTTTTGGAGGGACTCCCGAGTTTACGAAGCGAGCATGTCAAGCATGTTTAGTACATAGCAGTGCAGAAGTTTCATACTCTTATTCTATTATGCACTCTTGCTAGAAATAATACAAATAAACCTGGCAGGTCAGAGCCGTATGAAACGTTGCTCATTCAGGTAGGCATACAGAACTCAGTCTACAAAAAGTTCTTCATGAATTGTATGCAATATTATTTGCCTGCCGCCACTGAGCTACCTCATTCAATGTGTACATCAGGGCTGTCTAGATTGAAGTCACTTTGCGCAAACTGCTGAGTGAACCAGTTGTGTATTTCAATGATTTACAGAAAGGAACTGTCTCTTGCAAAGCACAGTGCGTGCAAAAAAGCAGTGACTGTATAATGAAAGTAATATGAGTATAACACAAGTTTACTTGTTGCGTCAAGAAAATGCTAAAAATATTGTCAAAACAATGTTGCCAAAACAAGAAATTTCGCAATACATTGCGTAACTTTTTATAAGCCGTTGTGTGTTGAAGTTTAACATGATTTTCATCAGAAACAACGCCAATAACAACGTCAAAAGCAGCGCTAGGATCATTTTCAAATGTTTGTAATTTAACCATGAACAGAGAACCACATCTTTACCAGCTTACAATGCTTTCGAAGCAGGAAGGTAGCATACAAGCCTCAACAGGTATCTTGCTATCATTCCCCTGAACATACAACAAAGGCAAGAGGGGTGCCACTCACTGCATCACCTCAGACCCGAAAAACTCAGACCTCATTGAACCCACAACGCACAAAATTGCGACAAAGCACTAGCTAGCAAAACATGTAATATTAGGATTTCAGTAAGCTAATATTCCTAATTTCAGCAACATGTTACCTGCATTGGTATATTCAAAAAGCTGTGCGGTTAAAAACTTTCAAGTCAGCTGAACTCCCGTTGCAGGCTTATCACTCTTTCCTATGCCTGCTTCCCTTTGGATTCCCTGCTTCCCTGCTTCCCTACATATGGAGCAAATATATACTGTTATCTTATTCGTTCATGGAAACTTGTGCATGTTAACTAAGAAAGTAACTATCAGTGAAGCATATGCCCCAACATCAACCAATACAGCATCAAATACTTCCTATGAAATTTGTTTTTATTAAAGCTATGGGCTCCGTTTTCGTCCGTTCGAGGATTTTCTGTAGAACAATAACATGCTATCATATATATCTTTGAATATACAACAAAAGTTGTCCCTACAGCTAGCACCTCAGACCCGAAAAATTCGGACCTCATCTAGTACACAACCTTCGATTTTGACCGTGATTCTGCAAATTGAGCAGTCAGTACAAGCAGTCCACAATCACACCCGGCTTTGAAAGTTTGAATTCGGACTCAAACTGCAGTCATACGTTTTCAATGGGTGCAGCCGCATACCACCTGCCTTATGAAAACAGTCATGATTCGATTGCGACAGTGCACTGGAAAGCGTAGTGCTGAACAAAAACGGATGGAGATAATATTAGTATTTTAGCAAGCCAAAGCCCTAATTTCAGTAGCATATCACCTGGATTGGCATAAACTAAAATCTTCAGACCTGACATAAACAAAAATTATATTTTTCGATTTGGCTAGTTTCTGTCAGTCAGTGGTGTTTGTTCATGTTTTGAACTTTGCCAGACATAGGGTAAGACCGGGCAATAAGGGACAGCAAATTTTTCCGTCTAATAATGGGACACCGTTTTGAAACCATGGATGCATGTGCGTTGCTGGCCAACTGCTATCACTTTTTAAACACGTGACTGGGCACGTGACGAACTTTCCAATGAATTTTGAATGACAAAAATCCGCCCAACCAATCAAAAGTTAGTCGCTCTTTAGTTTTCTGTCCCGTCCCTTATTAGCTTCACAAAAAATGTATCCCTTATTACCCGCCACTTTAACAAAAAGTTAACTTTAGCTAAAAACTTAACAAATGAGCCACCTATTGTGGATGATTCGTATCATCCACGGATCCGCCTCCGGCCCACCTTTACTTTAATTTCTTGTTACAAAGAACAAATAATATGTTACAAATATGGAAACTGTTGGGCTAAAATCGTAAACGATTCCTTTTCAATGTCCCCAATAGACAAAATAGGTAATTTTGATACTCAAGTGTACTGCTGAAATGAGGAAAACAGAGAAAATAGTAGCTACGTTGCGTCCTCACTCGGTTTAGATTTGATGAAAAAATCAAAATTCTCTATTTTGGCAAACTTTGTGAACAATTATCAGGAATTTTTCAAATATCAGCGATTTTGGACAACTCAATTAGGCCTGGCTACACCTGCTTTCGGTTTTCCCAGTGTAGCTAGCTAGCGAATTGCAGCCTGAATTCTCTAACTTATCTTACGACTCTTTCCTGCGGACACTTTTTATATATACAGCTGCCAGAACCTTTTGATGAAAACTTAATCACGATGTTACACAATATGAATGTCGCTCTTAACCCTTAAATGCATAACCTGGGTCAATTTGACCCACCCCCTTGTTTAAACAGCTGTGTACAGCGTAGAACGGCTTGCTGTCCGACGACTTCTTGTGACATCTCACAAAATTCTCTGATGCAACTAAAAACCAAGTCAAAGTCGCAAGAAAATTTTTGCTTCTGGACAGAAGAAATTATTTTCAATAATTTTCCCCTGGGTCAATTTGACCCAGGTCATGAAATTCACAAAGCAACACTCAGACTTGGCTATTGAGTAACAGGTAGCAGCGTTTTCTTGCATTAGCTGCTGAATTCTTGCACAATAGTGGTAAATTTCATGCAAATTTAGCTCTTCTTGGTTTTGGAGACCAAGCAGAGTTTGTTTGGCAGCATTTTGAGTAGCACGATTCTGCTAGACGTCAAAGACCAGTGTTGGCGGACCTAAACAGTCTTGTGTAGTAACGGGGTAACGTCTGGCAAATTATGGAATCAGTATCAACAACAAACAGATATATAAGCACTGCCGCTATGTATCCCAAAGGTGATGGTAGAAGGGTCCTAACTGGCCAATTCCGTGGGGTCCTGGTTCTTCCTGGTAAGAATTGCATAACAGTGGAGATTGCTTCTAAAAGGGTGTCTAAGTTGTTTTCCTTTCAGAAATAGTATTGTGTGATGATTTTGGGATTCAAAACTATTGCTATTTTGACAGACCGCCACATGTGCCTGGGTACTGGCAGTTGGACAAAAAATTGTTTTCAGCTGATATTCCGCAATAGGATAGTAATTATTTGTTTTCCTGCCAATTACCAAGCTATTCTGAGGCTTTTGTTAGCATTGTGTCAACATAGTATGCTCCACGAAGCTAAAATTAGTGTTGGGTCAAATTGACCCAGGTTATGCGTTAACGTCGGTAAAATAGCATATGCATTTAAGGGTTAAGGTTTTTGATTCCTTTTGGAGACATCAACTTTGAACCGTTATTACTCATTCATTCCTAGGAGTTAAGAAGCCATTTTTACATCGAAATGGAGCTTAATTTTTTCTCTTTCTAATAAATACAGTGAACATAACTTTAGTTCTTGGAAATTATTTTACTGCATTTTCAAAGTAATTTAATTTTTCAGATTTTTGCAGACTAAAGCAATTTTTTTGTGAGGCGTGGGCCATATCATTCGATTCCACTATCAAATAGCTGGGGACTCTTTTTAATTATTATGAAACCGCTCTTCGTTATAAAGAAATTAACTACAATGTATGCGCAACCTGGATTTTGCCTACTTTTCCCAACTTTGGCAACCGACCACTTTAGCTCGAAAGCAGCAATCGGGGCAACTAAAAAAGGGTCCCTGGGTATTTTTGTGTAAAACACGTCCAGTAAGTGGCAACCCGCTAGCTTGCATAGTAAATGCTACACAATCGCTGGAAAAAATTTGGTCATGTTTTTGCAAAAGCTACATTTTTTTATAACAGCAGCGTACGGGACAGCATTTAGAAGATTACAATGCCATGTATAATCGCCCCGAGGGGACCTTCAAAATGACACCCTTAGCTCAATTTTACGGCTTCCGTAGCTCAAGATATGGTGGATTAAATATTTGATTTCTGTAAAACTGACAAGTTTTCAACGCCAAAATAAGAAAATCAGCTATCTCACTATAGAGAAAAGCTAGAAAGGTGCTTCAAAAAGCAAAAATGTAAAGCTCAACAAGATCTTTCGAATGAATACAATCATAGCTATGCAGCTACTGTCTAATTGCTAAAAATCGGCAAAAACTGCCCTGAACGGAGACGTCGAAGTTTTGAAGCGGGATTGCGCGGAGGGTGTTAGAATGCTAAAAGAACTTATTTTGGAAAGTTTCGTCAAATTTCATCGTCATTTGTATCGTCAGCCAATAATATGTGCCCAAAAAGAATCACCACCTTAAATGTTATGTACTGGTTATGTGTGCAAATTAATTAACTCAGAAAAGGCTTGGGACTGAAAGTAGTACATGGCAAACACACAGCCACATTGATTGACAGTTTGTATTAATGTTTTCGTGAATGTCGGTCAGAAGCTTCTAGAGCTACTGGTATTCGGAACTGTCAGGCTGCGAAAAATTCCAACATCAACATCAGTTGACTTATTCCTACTATATTAGGGTAACTGCGCCCATTGGCTCTCCTGTTTCGGACTAAAGCTTTGTCTTAGTGATGGCTTTGCCTTAGTGACTGCAGGCAGGCGTTTTTCATTATTTCTTTACTATTTCTTCACATTAGGGTAATGGTAATAAATAGTAAGGGCAATAAAATTCGGGGTCACATACATGATATGGAAACTTAGGCTGCGACGTCCTGAATTGCCATTAGCATAGACTTTATTAAATTCACCTCAAATACAAGTACAACTCCAATAACGACGCCATAATCACCCAAGTAGTTAAGTTAGACATCATGCCAACGCTTGTTGCAGAATGCAGTGAGCCCGTGAACGCGCCCGGAATCCACATAAACCGCTACTTCCACTAAGGCGTAGTTTTCTGGGCACTCCCATTTGTGCTGGACCGAGCCGAATGTTTGAATGAGTCCACTTCTGTCGTAATAGTTGTAGGAGTCTCTGCATGTTGGCTTAAGATTGTTGAGACTAAGTTTGTTTCCAGTGGTTGAAGCAAATCCAGTCGCAAAATATTTGTCGGGACAGTACCTGCAAATAAGTGCAGAAATAAAGACACGTCTGCTGATAACATTCCTAGGTTTTGGTGATGTCATGTTTTTTGGCATTTAAGATTTCAGTATACATTTGTAAACTCTTCTCTGGTCTTACATTTACTTACGTTTAAAAATGTAAATTTCAACAACTACATAAATACCAGATCCCACAAGCTATTGCCCTGGCAATGCTCTTATTTGTAATTTTTCATACTTTTTGCTTAACAATTGTGTGGAGGACTGAACTCTTGTAAACGGGCCTACTCTCAAATGTGAATCTTTTGCTGTACTTCTTCTAATGTTTTGAATTAAGATTAATTGGGTCTTGTCTCGTTTACCCCCCCCCAGTACTCAAAATCCTTAAAACTTGACCAAATGAGCTAAAATTTGGTGTGGGTATGTTTTCGACCACGCTGAGTTCGAATATCGCAAAATTTTTCGATTTCGCGAAATTAGAAATTTTTTGATTTCTAAGGGGGGACCAAGGGAAACCGAAAAAATTTTTGTGTTCGATTTTGTTGAAAAGATGTATATAGGGGTTTTCGGGGTCGTAGAACACGAATCTGGAGTCCGTTTTTCGTTTCAGCTTTTCGTTAGCTCAGAATAAGCTTACATCTTAAGCTTAAATCTTTATACTGAGCTAACGAAAAGCTGAAACGAAAAACGGACTCCAGATTCCTGTTCTACGACCCCGAAAACCCCTATATACATCTTTTCAACAAAATCGAACACAAAAAAGTTTTCGGTTTCCCTTGGTCCCCCCTTAGAAATCGAAAAATTTCGAATTTCGCGAAATCGAAAAATTTTGCGATATTCGAACTCAGCGTGGTCGAAAACATACCCACACCAAATTTTAGCTCATTTGGTCAAGTTTTAAGGATTTGGAGTACTGGGGGGGGGGGTAAACGAGACAAGACCCGAATAATTAAACCTGTTGTGTAGTGTTGTGCACCGGCCCAGTCTAGACCGGCTGGCCGGCGGCCGGCCGCCGGCCGGCCGGCCGGTGACCGGCCGGCCCAGGTACAGAGTGGGCCGGCCGGCCGGCTGGCCGGCGGCCGCCGGCCGAGAACAGGCCGGCCGGCCGGCCGGTGACAGGCCGGCCGGTGACAAGCCGGCCGGTCAAATGTGAAGCGACACACCGGCCAGTGACAATTTCTGCAGCTTATCGAATTAATATTGCTCAAATCTGCCTTGAAAACTATCAAAAATCTTAATTTTTATTTGTATTTTGGATAAGCCTGCGAAAATTTGCACCGGCCGGCCGGCCGGCCGTTGTTGGGCCGCCGGCCGGGCGGCCCACGAAAAATTGGGCCGGTGAACAACACTACTGTTGTGTCTACAACTTTGAATTGAATTGAATTGAACTGAATTGAATTTGCTCTTGAAGTACCGCAAACTTTCTGTCATGTATTAAGCTCTCAGACTTCTGTGATTAATCTCTTTTTTTAGTTCAAAACTTAAGTTAACAATATTTCTGTTATATTCTCGATATTGAAAAGCTTCATACATGACACTGTCCATTTATCCACTTGCCATTTAAGAAAAGAATGTTTCCTTCTAGACATACCCACACAGCTGTATACCTCCATATACCTCCTGAATTTCTTTTGTCCGCTTCCATGTAGTTCTAAATGGTGACTTTTTGTGGTTCCGTTGCTGAATTCTTCCACACAAACGAATTGTAGACCTGTTGTTGTCAATTGTCCGGTAGGTGGATCTTTTCTGAGAAAACCAGTGATTGTCCCATTATTCGGGCATTTAGCCAAATTGACCTTGCTAGTATCGTCTTTGAATTCTCCAATGATTATCCCAACTGTATTTTCTGGAGACGCTTCTGAGTAGTCAAACCTTTCTGAATAAGAAACAGAAGTGCCTGATGATGAACTTGTTTAGTGAAAGGCTGAAATCAGACTTGAATGAAAGGGTTCCGGACTGACCAATTGCAAGTGCAAATTGTGGTGTAATGAAGAAATGATACAGACTTCAGAAAATGATAACAGCTAATACATTTAAATAGTTTCGTTGTTTTCTAATGCCATACGTACAGGATATATTATCATACCCTTATAACAGCATAGCGGCAATTTAATCCAAGCTATCACAAACAAACATTACGCAAACTACGCTCACTTCGAGAACAAGATCTATATTCGGTGCACCGTTACGCAATGCAGCGAAATGGCCTTTTGTGGATTACTGATTGCATTAGACGACAACTATTTCCAAACTGAACTATTTTCTCGTCATATTGGAGACACGTCATATTCACGTCAACTTGCTGAGACGAGTAGCACTTAAATGTTTAATTTTTTTGGTGCTCATAACTAAACTTAAAATACTTAGGTAACAAAATTTTCGCAATCAGCAAAAATGAATATTAAAGAATTCAGTCGCAAATTTGGAGTTTACAGTCAGTGTCACTTTTCGAAAATTTGGCCCTTCCTGTTTGTCAGACAAGATTTGGTACTGCCCTATCAGTACTTTATTTACATTTATTCTGTTCACTATTTTAATTAAACTTGTTACTGTGGCCCTAGAATTGCAAAGTTTCGAAAATTTCGACTGAAAGTTTTTTAGGGTTTAGTCTTATATGTACTCTTTTTACTGCCAATAAGTACCAAACTCTACCACATTTTTCAAAGCAATCCTCCTTTGCATCATCCGTGTAATAGCAAGCGGGAACCTTTGAACTAAGGTGGACGTGGCAGTAAGGACGTGCACTATATCCCTTACTGATACAGCTATGTCCATTTAAGGTCGTCGCTTTAGCTGTTGAATTAGACCCACTGAAGGAACCGAATTTCCAACAACCTGACCTTTGAATCCAACAGTTTTTGTCCACATTCAGACAATTGATTTCATCTAAACCAATTATGTACAAGAATAGTACAAGAATATGCGTTTACAGACAGAGGTAGTTTCGGTAAGCCTGATGTTGAGGCTTAGCCTTAAACGTATTCTTATATATATATATATATATATATATATATATATATATATATATATATATATATATATATATATATATATATATATATATATGTGTGTGTGTGCGTGTGTGTGTGTATATATGTTACGGGCAGATGAATAAATTGGACACTCCTGAAAGTGTCCAGACAGACAGGTAAATTATGCATGTGCGCAGACTGATAGGTAAATTCTTACAATTATCGCATTCTGTCCGGACAGATGAGTAAATTATCTATGTGTCCAGAGCAAGGTTGGACAGATGCGTAAATTTTTAAACTAAGAACTAATAGTGCAGAATATTTCTGTTTATATCTGTTGTTTAACTTCAGTATTGTTCGTCAGTTTATTTTTATAGTTTATGCATTTCTAAAGCTTGTTACTATATTTATTAGCTTATATATGTAATAAAATAGGCTAAAGCTGAGGGTTTAGTTCAGTCTAAGTTTACTTCTCAATAGCACTGGTTTTCGTCCTTTTATAGTATTCAGGGGAACACTTGCCTCCAACCCACAGAATAGCCCTAATTATTACAATAATATAATCTATGTGAGTTGGCTGCTAGCTCTGTCCGGTTATCGCAGCCTCTCCTTCAGGTCAACTTTCCAAATAAGACTGAAATTAATCTTCAAAAATCACACTTTTCCTATTAAGGTCTGATTCGAGTTTAGCTATCCCTTCGTCAAGCTCTTTTCAATATAAACCTTAGTTATTTCGATTAGATCAGACTATGAAATACCAGAATAAGAAGACAATAAGCTCAGCATGTGATTAAGCAGTATTCTGAGTTGTCACTTTACTCATCCACTAGTCCCTCTAAACATCAGACAGTGATTGCCTATGGGAGACAAGACGTTAAAGTTTCGTTTCTATTAACTTTAGAAGTTATTTCAAGAATATAGAGAATAGACAGTTCAACCAGCAAAGACCGAAATAAGTTTACAAAAAACAGATCAGAATATACCTTGAAACAGTGATACAAGTCAACGATGTATGAACATAGACAATGGTTAGTACCCAAATATATCCGCGAGACTTCAGTTGCAAAAGTATATGTCACCCCCAGTCATAGGACAACCCCACAATTCAAGCAAACTCGAGATTAGGTGAAAAAAACGTTTGACTCAACAAGATATTAAATTGCTTTGGCCAGACTTCCAGAACTTACGCTTACATACTGTTTTCCCAGCAGGTTTGATCCGAATAGGCAGTATGAAATCCGAAACTAGTTGATGAACACAATATAGTAACTTCGGGGGCTAGCTGTCAAATATAAGAACCAAGCCTGTCTAGGCACCGCTGTAAATACTCTCGGTAGAGAAAACACAAACTGTCAGCTCCTTCTGAGCACTGAAGATAAGATGAGAAATTGTAAATCAACCACACGACTGTTCAAGACCGAGTCCGCCCCAAGACTGACTTGGGTGAAAAACAGAAACTGAGACTGGGTCAGTCACCCAGCTTATCTTTTCTTTGTTCTGACTGAAAACTGTCAGTCAGGATTTGCGGTGAGCGTTGGAAGTCTTTGGGAGTGCGGCCATAATTTTTCTGAAGGAGAAATTTGCCTTTCTTATCGTTTCTAAATTGGTTTCTAAGAGGCTTACCTGGGGACGAAAAACTCCCCAGGTAAGTAGTTTGTCAAATATTTTCGTTCAATTTTCCGACTAATCGGCAACTAACCCCACAAAACGGTACAAACAGGAAATTTCCACAGGTACAAACCACTGTAGCGAAGGGGGTTCACAACACTAACCAATATCAAATTAACACTAGCCAATATTAAATTATTACAATTAACGTAGTTAGGTATTAGTTCGTCAAACAGACAACAAACAAACAAACAAACACAAAGCAGATCATTTTCACTTTCGTTGCATTTTGCATTATTTCCTTCACCTTCAATATTACAAAACTCTCTGTCTCTTCATTCTTTGACAATCCACAGATTCAACTCAGATTCAAGATTCAAAGGACAATCACCCTACAGAACAGACCCTAAGGTCCCAAAATATAGAGACAAAAACCGACAAAACGTAGGCTACCCATCACACTTCACACAATAAAAAAGCCGGTAAAGTTACACTAGGGGGCAAAATATACAGACAAAAACAGACAAAACGCAATACCAAACAATTCATCGCCGCTGTTTGCCAGATTAGGTTTTAGTCAGCAAAAGGAGTCAAGCCGAGGAACCTTTTAGGGCGAAAGGAGCAAACCGGGGGCACAATACGTCAAAGACCACAACTAACCATCCAGAAAGCACAATTAATGTTACCATCCTTTTTAGGCAAAAGGAAGAAACCACTGAGTACAATGCCACTACATTTTATGCATACATTTTACGAAACTGTTAAAATTGTAGATCAGGAATTTCATCTGGGTGGCGCTAAAAGAGTTCCTTATTACTCCCAACTGTCTATAGGGAGTAGGTTATCGAATCATAATAACCAGCGCCGGAGCAGGATGGGACCAGGAATCATCTGTAGCAGAAATCCAAGCGGTCCTGTGTAGCTGTGGCAATAGTCCAATCAGTTCTGGTGCAGGTTGGGTGGCCGGGCAGGGCCACGGGCAGGAGGGGTTGATGAGGATGATGATGATGATGACGGCGATGATGCTGACGATGCTGGTGCTGACGCTGACGTTGACGCTGGCGCTGACGCTGACGACCGGGATACGGTCTGATGGTGGGAATGCTGACGATGCTGACGCTGACGCTGACGACCGTGATACGGTCTGACGATGGGGATGCTGACGATGCTGACGCTGACGCTGACGATGCTGACGATGCTGACGCTGACGCTGACGCTGTTCACTGGCGACCGGGATACGGTCTGACGATGGGGATGCTGACGATGCTGACGCTGACGCTGACGATGCTGACGATGCTGACGCTGACGCTGACGATGCTGACGATGCTGACGCTGACGCTGACGATGCTGACGCTGACGCTGACGATGCTGACGCTGACGCTGACGCTGTTCACTGGCGACCGGGATACGCTCTGATGGTGGGGATGCTGACGATGATGACGCTGACGCTGACGCTGACGCTGTTCACTGGCGACCGGGATACGGTCTGATGGTGGGGATGCTGACGATGATGACGCTGACGCTGACGCTGTTCACTGGCGACCGGGATACGGTCTCACAAGCTGCACGCTGAGGTCGCTGGCCCATCGGACCAACCACCACTGGATCAAGAAACCAGAAAAATAACATTGCTGAGATTCAGCCTAAAATCGAACACACACAAATAAGTAAGGTTAAACAAGGATAGCTAGCGATGAGGCCTAGCTATCGACGAAAAAATCACTCAAGGACCTTGTTCTGTCCAACATGGGGCATACCTAGCTTTTATCCGCAAGGATAAAACACTCAAGGGGGAATTCGTGTCAGCTTTCACAAACTCTAGGACGAAACTTAGGAAATAGGACAGTCAGCTCAGTAAGTGTAAGCGTGGTTCTGCAATCTTCCCAAAACTTTTTAGTCAGCAAATTAACACGACCGGAGTTAATAATTCTATTTGCCATAATCACTATCACGTCAGCAACACTCTGATACGCACAAAAAGTAATTTCT
This sequence comes from Trissonchulus latispiculum, assembly GCA_030248195.1. Taxonomy (NCBI): domain Eukaryota; kingdom Metazoa; phylum Nematoda; class Enoplea; order Enoplida; family Ironidae; genus Trissonchulus; species Trissonchulus latispiculum. The sequence continues at coordinate 79,573 of JASAND010013809.1, forward strand.
ACCACTAGAAAAGTCAGCCTAATAACAGGGAAAGTTGGCCTAAATCACGGGAAAGTTGGACTAAGGTCAGGTAAAAATAGCATAGACCCGTTTTTTCCAAAAACAGAATTTAGTATCATGAAAGTAAGTCTTTCAATGAAGAAGGTTAAAATCAAAATGTCAGCTTTTCATTCCGTATTCAATAATTAACCTTTAAATCAACCGTAAGATCACTTTTTAAACTCGTTCTCTCTCTTTCCAAATTCTAATCTCAAAACTAAGAAAACAAAACCGACAATAAGGTGAAACTCATGGCAAATCCAGGTGCAGGTATGCTGTGCTTCGAGATCCATGGTAAAAGGTGCTGGAACTGGAAAATAGCAGTGCAGAAAAGAAAGAAAACTGAAACTAGTACACGACATGCATGGTTAACGAATCAGCTACTCCCAAATTAATACGTGCTACTTGATCGTTAGCATTTTTAGTTCCATCCAATAAAAATTCTCTATCAATTCAAGTGTGCGTTAGTAATCAAATCAAGTGCTACAAACAGCTAAGTACAGCTAAGTTAAGGATGTGGAGGTGGTTAAATGAAAGAAAACTCGTGCGTTAAGACTGGACACAACTGGGCAGTATTCTCTGTAAGCCTAAGGGGACTTGGGTCCGGACGTGCTGTACGTGGGGTAAACTCAGTACTGCCGAATTCTGTACTCAACACAAGAAAAATAAGACATACAGGCAACAGAGAAAACAGTGCAGAAAGGAAAAGGAAAAGAAGGAAAAGAACAGAACGAAATGAAAGGAACTGATGGGTGCAACTAACTATGTTCTTCTAATTGTTATCTGAGAGAACTTCCTACTCTACTAACTTATCATTATTAGATTATAGGTATAAGCAACTGGGAGTCTAGAAGGGCTGGTGTTACAATCTAGATAGTTGCACCTCAACTAAACAAACTTAAAAGTCAACATTCAGAAAATCCTCCGGGATGGGAGGGTCATGCAAACCAGGCAAACAATCCAACAAAGTTTCAACAAAAATGGGATGCCGGTTACAAATAGTGAACGGGCCATGCAAACGCCAATTAGGGATCTCGTGCAAAATGATAGTAGAAGAACTCAAACAGATCCTGTTAGGGCAACGAAAAGCAGGCGAACGGTTAGGAATAACTAAATTTAAAAGTGAAGACTTAGTAGGAAACGAACGTAACTGAAAGGAAGCAGGAACAGGAAAGAAACGAAACGGCACTCCAAAATAACTTAAACTAAACTTCCAAAAACAATTCACACACAACAGAGTGCAACACGCAACCACATCAGAACTCAACACACAGAGGGGGCGGGAGGGGACGAATTTATCATTGGCACCTGGCGCACAGTAGATGACATCTCGGTGACCACGGTGGTGGAGCATCTTCAGCTCCGACGGCAACTGGCTTTAAGCTCTCATTGGACCTCGCTGGGCGGACGATGGACAACAGCTCTCCGGGGGACCGGGATCATATCTCAACTGAAGGACCTTCGGCAGGATGGTAGGAGAACGACTCCAGCACGCAATGCCGGAAGACGGCGAAGAGGAGGAGGAAGAAGAAGAAGAAGAAGAAGAAGAAGAAGACCAGGACGACGGCAGGTAGGCAGCTGCCGAATGATAATCATCATCACTCTCCTCACTCAACAGATCACACTGGGCCAACCAACGGGCAACGTAACTTGACATGGTTCTACAAAACAAAAGGAGAATGAGAATCTTAGAAAAAGTTATCAACATTCACACTACGCACACACAGTATTACATCTGACTCTATTCTAATGTCTACTTAAAGTTGTGACTAAGGACTAAAGGATCAGGACAACTAAGGAATAAGGATCTTACTCGTACTTACGGACTTAAGGAAATAGGAACTTAGTTAAGAATGATAGGGTGAAAAGGTGGGCACTCACCAAGCATACGCATACGGTAATCTAAGACATCACACGGGACATGCAACGGAAACACACGATGTATGTTATTCAACAGAAACCTAACCTCTGCAGGCAACACTTGCACACCGCTACCATAATACCAATCCTCATGCTCATGTAAAATAACGACTTTAGGACACTGACACCTGATGTTAGGGCAACGAAACATTCCACCTCCTAACGAGGGAACAAGCTCAAGCAAACGCAACTTATGAGGATCACGGGACAAACGCACGTCATCAGACAACGGAAAAACTACAAACGGGACTCCATAAAAACTTAAACCCACTCTCCAAAAACACTGCAAGCACAGGAACGTGCAAATTTGGGCAATTTGGGACACTAAATGCACACGCACCTTGGGACGAAACAACTCAGCTCTACGGGGATCTGTGTAAATATCAATCATTCCAGGCTCCATTCTGAGACCTTCGGGCAAATCACTACTCCAACGATGAGGACCTCTTAAGGATTCAGGACAATCTAACGGCAAGGGAAATTCTGGATCAGCAACAGCTTCAATTTTTTCATCTGGTTCAACTGACGTTACCACCAACTTTGGAGCCATTTGTAAATCTAAATTTCATGCGAACTTTTAGTAAAGACATTCCTAGCAACACCATGCTCTGTTAGCAAAAACTATCCACATTAATTAGCAACGATTATCATACACTCAAGCAACACACAATTAGAGAAGAGAGGAGACTTAAGAACATTCAAGTAAGAATCTATGGAACACACACTATCAAACATTCAGGAGAAGAAGAAGTCAGCTAAACCTAACAAACTACACTACCTAAGGTTACTATGTCAGCGGTTTATCAGTTAATAGTTGTAAGATGTCAGCGAATTGTCAATTAAAAGTTACAAGATGTCAGCGAGCTAGAGACAAGATTAATACTTATGAGACTTACGTTCATTATACTGTACAGTACATTCATTATTTTTATATTATTTCTATAATTTTCTAACATTTTTATGGTTCTAGATTAGCTAAATTACAAACCTAGATTTTCTGCACAAACATTGTTATCGATGCCCAATTCGGACAAAAATTTCCGAGGGCAATACATGGGCTTAGCCCGAAGACCTAACTCCTGCGAATTTATGCCTATACCATCCACAGATGTTGAAGTCGAGGTACTGTGCCCAACATGGAGCAAGCGGCATCAACTAATACACATCTCTTCTACAGTACGGATGCTGTGTACTGAGGCAATGCCCATCATGGAGCAACTTTAACAAAGTCCAAGTTCTAGATCATCGGTACAGATGGTATAACCGAGACCTCTTATTCACAATTCAACACACTATTCGCTAGAAGGAAGTTTGGTCAATGCAAAGTTACGACAATCAAAACTATACAAGTCTTAGAGTGCGATGCACTATTCCTAATTTTCTACACGAATCTTTACAAGCTTGGCAATTATTTCTTACAAACTTTATACAAATTCTATTTTACAATCACAGTGCTGTTTAGCGTCCAAACTTAGTGTTCAGACGAGTGACGACCCGAAGCAGGGCCGGAGGAGGCATCTCCACGCTTGGACCTCCTAAAGGGATTCTGGAATAGGGGACTGGGCCCAGAAAACAAAGGGCTTTCTGAGAAAAGTTTCTCTACATTAGGTGCAGAGGATCTGCCGGATTTCTTGGGATCATCGGCAGGGGAAGATTGATTCGAAGACGAACTGGAAACTAGTTCCATAATCTTTATTTCAGGTGATTTCTTGGTAGGCCATTGGAATCCGGCTGGTGTCTGCACGGATAGCACTACCATAAAGTGATCGCTGTTCTCGTTATAGAGATAAAGCGAATTTCTCTCATAGCTTTGGCTAGATCCTAGCAGCGCATCTGGCAAAAATTGTTGCCAGGCCCAAACAGGACCAAACTTTGAGTATGACTGTATAGGCGTGCGTAGCCAGGCAGCAGTCAAGTATAACTCATCATCAGTTGCATACTCGGCGGTTTTGGTGAGTCTGTTTTTGACTGACTCCAGGTCGTTACAAAGTGTACGAAAACGCCGTTTATGCTCGTATGTCTCAAGAAATGTGAGTAAGTCCCGTTTAATATGTACCCAATGCTCTTCAGAGCCAGTAATGGCTAGAGAGATAGCACGGTAATAACAATTCCCGTCTCCAATGGAAGCTCATGGAGTGGGGTGTGTCTCATCATTTCAGGCAAGATATGGTCAATTGGCAGACCACGTAGTAATGCCATATGGCGTTGCCAACGAGCGTCAACTGGATTAAAGTAATGTCTACGGTTAAAAGCAATGGGGTCTTTTTCCGGTGTCAAGGATTCTTCACCCATGAACTGAGGAATGCTATCTGATTCCGAAGCAGAATCTTGGGAAGAAACGGCAACTTTCAAGGGAGCAACGCCTTTTTGTTTAGGAGAAAGTGGAACTCGCTTTCGAGGTTGCACAGCCGGTTTTTCTGGACTATTATCTGAGCGAGCAATTTTGGATTTCCGGCTAGGCTGTTTGCGAATAGCTGGTCAAGGATCTTCATTCTCAGAGGGCGAGTCAACGGCAGGCGGTGTTTTAGGAGGTTCCGGTTCTAACGGTACTTTCGCAGCTTTCGAGTGCCGCTCCTTAGGAGCAGGAGATTCGTCCTTATCTGAATTTGAATCATCATGTTCGTGAACGGGTGCCGTAATTACACGAGGTTCAACGCAAGGATACATATTATTAAACTGAACTTTAACTCTCTTCGCGCGTCGATTTCCTGCGGGATAAACCTCTGCGACACATCCAATAATTCTCTATACGATAGGGTCCAATTTTCTTATCCAAAAGTTTGAAAACCTGATCTCGTTTTGCAACATTAGATGCTTTAATCATAACCAAATCACCAACCTGAAATTTCGGCTCAACTGCATTTTGATTATAATTTGCATCCTGAATTTTTCTAGCCACTCCTATTTTTTCGCGAGCTAAAGACCAGGCTAACTGCAATGCTTCAGTTGCCTCTCTAACATAATCAAATCCTGAATATTTTTCGGTCAGTAGGTATAGAGACATTGGTTGCACTAGGCAAAACGGGATCCCAGGCGTGTAAAAGATAATGAGGAGTTTCACCCGTAGTCGAATTTATAGATGTGTTATAGGCAAATTGGCAATATGGGACCATGTTATCCCACTCCAAATGATTTTCAGTAACGGTAGCTAACATATCAAGCAAAGTTCGATGCCAGCGCTCAACTTGACCATTTGCCGCGGGGTGATAACGTGTAGTTTCAAGTTTGCGTGTTTGCACTTGCGAACAAATTTCCTTATTCAGCAGCACAACAAACTCCTTTCCTTGGTCTGAAATAAGCAGTTTTGGAGAGCCATATTGCAAAATAACAAATTCGAGGAAACTTTGTGCCACAGTGTAGGCTGTCTTGTTTTTAATAGGAATTGCAATGACATATTTAGAAAAGGCGTCGACAAAACTCAAAATGTGTTTCATACCACTTCTGGAAGCTTTGCTTACATCCATGAGATCACAGTGAACACGTTCAAAAGGTTCTACAGCCATAGGAGCATGCTGTAAAGGTGCTTTTGGATTTTTGGGTGGGCCTTTTTGTTTTTGACAGCGCGGGCAAGACTCTACCCAACGTTTAACGTCCGTATACATTCCGGGCCACCAAAAATGTTGAGATAATCGAAAACAAGTCTTATTTCTCCCGCTGTGCGCGGCGTAAGGACTATCATGACACGCAGCAAGTGCCTCATCTCGTAAACTTTCGGGTACAGCTAAAACTTCAAGGGTAGTATCTCGTACTTTCTCTAAATGCACTAAGACATCATCGCGCATATCGCATTGCTCAGCTAGCGAAATAATTTTGACTGCAAGATTAAAGTTGCTAGGTAGATTTCCATTAACTTTGTAATCTTTATAATGCCATTCAAAAGTAAATCTTCACGTTGCAAGGCTTGTAATTTTGTCCAAGATTTAGGGTTAAGAGAAACATTAGAATTATCACGTACGGCATGGTGAAAAGCCTCGCTAAACATGGCTGTGGCAGGGTCATTCCGCTTAGGACGGCTAGTATCCGAAGACTGACGTTCGGATCGCGGTTCTATTGACTTCTCATATGCCTTACTGGGATAGTCCAAGTCTAAGATTCTTCGTCTAACTGACCTTTTAACCTTTTGCTCCGACTCTTCGTAATCTGAACTAGAGATTTTACCGGCGCCTTTCAATTTAGGTTGTTTCTCAGGTGAAGGTTGGCTTTTCTCTTCATCTGAGTTACTGGAACTTGAGGGTTGAGAAATCTTTGACACTTTGGATCGAACAGTGATTACGCCCTTTTTAGCGCGTAGTTTGTTAACCACTGACACGTTCGGATCTCGGGCCCTTTGGTCTCCATCTCTGACAACTACCATGTTTATGTGAGCGACTAAATCTTCACTCTCATCCTGATGTATTTGAACAAATTTTCGGTCATTTTCTTTCTCATCCCCGAGCAAACCTTTGGCAATATCTTCAAAAAGTGGATTTCGTGAAAGTCCATCAGCGTTCCGAAGTTGCGGATTATTCCGATGTTTAATTTCAAAATCGTATTCTGAAAAAGTCATCTGCCATCTAGCTAAACGAGAATTTCGTGGGGGATGTTTCATTAACCATCTCAAGGCAGAATGGTCTGTAAATAAAGTGAAAGGAGGACCTCCATACAAATAGTGACGAAAATGTTCAATACCAAATTTCATAGCTAAACATTCCTTATCATGTGTGGAGTAATTTCTCTCATATTTCTTGAGTGACCGTGCTGCATAAGCGACAGGATGGTATTTACCATCATCCTGCTCTTGAGACAAAACGGCTCCTAATCCTAAATCAGAGGCATCTGTATGCAGAATGAAACCTTTAGCTAAGTCAGGGTGAGCGAGCACGGGTGCCTCTACTAAACTTTTCTTGAGGAGATCGAAAGATTGCTGGTGTGTATTATTCCAGACAAAACGAACTCCCTTCTTTTTTAGAGAATAAAGTGGAGCCGCTAAATGCGCAAAACCCTTGATGAACTTTGCATAGTATGCACACGTCCCCAGAAAACTTTCAACGTCTTTGATGTTTTTGGGTACAGCCAAATCGTGAATAGCCTGGATTCGTTCCTTCAACGGTTCAACTCCTTGTTCAGAAATTATGTGTCCGAGATAGGTCACTGACTTTTTTAAAAAGTGACACTTTCCAGGGTTCATTTTTAAATCAGCTGCACGCAAACCATCGAAGACTTCCTGCATAATTTCCAAATGTTCCTCAAAAGTTTTTGAAAAGATCAGAATATCGTCGATGTAGATAATGCATTTTTCCACTGTAAATCTCCTAAGATTCGCTCCATGCAACGCTGAAAATTACCAGGTGCACACTTTAAACCGAAGGGCAAAACGTTATATTCAAACTGACCATGAAAAGTATTAAAGCTAGCCTTAGCCTTAGATTCCTCGCCTAGTTCGATTTGGTTAAAACCTTTGCTCAAATCGATAGTGGAAAAGTATTTAGCTCCTTTTAAAGATGTCATTATGTCATCTATGCGCGGGATCGGATAAACGTCCGGATCACTGATCTTATTAACTTTTCGGAAGTCGACACAAAGTCGCAATTTACCCCCGGGCTTAGGAACATAAATCATGGGCGAACTCCAAGGACTTGTTGAGGGCCTTATTAACCCATACTTCAACATTTCCGTAAGTTCCTCTAATAGCGGTTGCCGCAGATGCACGGGTAATCTGTAAGGAGTTGCATAAATTGGTTTTGATTCACCTGTGTTAATGTGCGCTCTAAAGATAGTACACTTTCTGATATCGAACGGATGCTGAGAAAAACAAACTTTATTCATGTTTAAAAGTCCTAAAAATTGTCCAATTTCATCCTCGCTCATGTTTTCTTTGTCAAAGGAGATTTCACGCATGGCCACTGGGAGGTCATCCAGTTTACACGGGCGATTAACTTTACAAACATTAATATTGAAATTCTGACCTCTCTTGTTGTTTTGAGCGTAGTTGGCCTTGAATGAATTTCTGAGACAGACTGTCTCACCTCGTTCATTGACAAGTGGCTTGTACTCCCGCATAATTTGACCTTTCCTAAGTTCATTTTTGGGTGTAACGTAATGCCCAAAGTAGAATTTTCATAAACAGTTAGAGGGCGACCTGTCTTATTTTTCATTAAGACAGGAATTACTTTTTGTCTCAAATTGACCATAGCAGGCATGACTTGTATAGAGGAATCCTTGTTCTCAAATTTCAGTTCGGAAGGTTCAAAGAATCCGTCGTATTTTAGTTTTTCCATACTTTCCACCAAAGCAGGCACAGTAACTTCAGAATAGGCGGGAATTGTGACTTTCCTAATTGCTGACACTCTATAAGCAGTCTGTGTGGCAGGCGTATGATGGATTAACTTTGCAATCATAGGTGGTCTCTCAGGCTTGGACAACTTTAATTCCCCTTGCGCAAAACTTAAAATCAAATCACCTCCATGTTCGTGTAAAAAATCAGTTCCAATTAAACAGTCTTCTGCCAAACCTTTTGGTACTAGAAAGGTGTGCTCAACAGTGATCCCTGGTGCATCATAAAATTCAACAGGAACTTTGACAGCACCTCGAAATTTCAAAGCCTGTCCGTTTACACCCTCGGCACGTAAAGGTCTATCCATAGGTAAAATCTTCAATTTTAAGTGCCTAGCCAAACTTTCATTCATCAAGCTCAAATTTGCGCCAGTATCCAAGAAAGTTTGCACGAGTTGCCCATTCAAATTTACGTAAATCATAGGTAACGGCCTAGGAGGCAGGGAAACAACTTCCTCCTCCAAGTAACACGTACAACATTCACGTTTGGTCATTCCTATCTGAAAAGTTTTGCTCGTTTTCTGTTCAGCCGGTATAGTAAGAGGTAAGGTCACACGGGTGCCATCAAGCGCTGGCCAAGTTATCGTGTGCTGCCCTAGATCTAAGGAAATTTCTCCCGGAAAGGTTACCATGAAATCAGATCCTAGAATACAATTTGCTGTAAGTTTTTCAACCACTAAAAATTTCCAGTTATGAACAGGTAGGCGTCTTTCAGCTCCACGAAAAAGAATCGGTATTTTAACATACCCCAAAATTTGACATTTCCCACCGTTAGCAGTCCGAAGTGAACCTAAAGTTTCTACAGGTGTAGTGGTTAAGCCCAGTTTTTCGACTAAACTTTGTGAGACGACAGATACCAACGAGCCAGTATCAAAAAGCGCATCCACTGGTCTACCTACCAGAAGCAAACTGATCATCAGCGGTATAGTTCGTACCATCAAAACAGAATGTGCATTTACAGTTCTTCCGGAATTTCTAATTCCTGAGCGAGTCTGTGGTCCTGATCCGTCAGATTCAGGACTAATTGGCCTAACATGTCGCTTAAAAGGACTCGTGGCGGCGTCATCCTGTGTATGGCCAGGTGACCCACTATTCTCTTCCTCAGAACCCTCAAAAGTCACTTGTCGTGAAAAGCGCACGATTCTTTCTCCTTTTCCCTTCGTATTTCCGAAATCTAAATCGATTAGTGGTGACGGTTGACTTTCCTGACTGTCATCAGCCATAGGCCGAGAACTCAGGTCTAGGTGATCATGTCCGTAGTCGGACATGGACGAGGCATAGGAGGTGTCTCGGGACATAGGCTTATAGTGTGCCATCACGTGGCAACGGTTGGCCATTGATCTACGATTTCTTTCTGCGAACGAGGTTTCTAAATTTTCTCGTGGCCGGGACGGCATAGGATCGCTCTTAACTGATAGGTTTCCCAATTCTAGGGGAGGTTCCTCTTCATCATCGCTAAACAGAGATGCCTGTAACTTTTGGCTCTCTACCGGTGCTGAGATAGTTGGTCGGTCAGGTCGTGGCGGAGGACCCCTTCGATTCCGTATCCTGGCCCTAAATTTCCTACCACAGGGCGTAATCCACCAAACTATAAGACATCCTATCAAGACAATTACTATCACTACTACCAGTCCATGCTTAAGTTCTAATGGGATCAACGGCAAATGTACATAGTTTTTCACTTGACTTTGAATCAAATTTTTGGCTTGCTCATTTTCGTAAGCGGCAGTGGAAAGTTCGGTGAAATGCAACGGGATCCGTCCCAATGGGGCGGGAACAATAATTTCCTGTAGATCAGAAGTGGTTATGGTGGTTTTGGCAACACCTAGCGTGCTGGTCAAAATCGTATTTCCTATAATTAAATGTAGATAGCGTCCGTGCTCAAACCAGAGTGTTCCGGTTGCGGGAACAGCTACTCTTTCTCCCTCAGCTACATGATTCAGTGAGGGGGAGCGAGCGACAATGACCTCAGTATAGTTTGTCCTAATTAAAACTCCTGCCGGTGTAGTGCGGTAAATAGTAGAATTATCTAAAACTTTGACTTGAATATATTCTCGACAGTGTTCAAATTCTTTTCCCATATGATCAATAGGACGACTAATTAAAATTTGCAGACATTTCGCTTTTAGACTAGTTACAATCGCATTAGGCGGGCAAAACCATAATCCAGGCGCGGTTTTAAACTCTGAAACATCAATTTCGCGAACTTCACCAGTGTCTAAACGCTGCGCATACTCAGGTAAAGGCGCCAAAGCTGTAATTCCATTTTCTCGAGAGTTATAACCAACATTATGAATGGCGTAAAGAGGACGTACCTCCTGTTCCAGGGGAACGGGAATTTCAGGCATGAATCTGAAACGTAGGGTATTGAAGTCAATTATAATCGGGTAAACTTTTCCAAATTGGTAAATCAGACTTGGCTCTTGGCTGAGCAAGGAATTCCGCAATGACGGATGAGTTCGAATAATTCCTTTTAGCGTTTGCAAATTTATCAAATTCGGATTAATTTCTGAATGTAGTCCAGCTCTCATAACAGAATTTAAACCATCTCTCAAAGAAGAAGTAAAAATGTGTGCTAAAAGTTGCATATAAATTTGTCGCATATAGGAGAAGTTTGAACATCGGGCCCTAATAATCAGCGTAGTCAAATCCTGCACGGTATGATGTAAAAAAGCGTAAACCTGCTCATTAGCATGAACTATTCTCTTAATGGAGTCAGTAATCTTAAGTTGATCCTCTCGCAAGACGTTAAATCCATGTTCAACAGCAGAAACTCGATTATCTAACTGTCCCATATGATAAGTGTTAGCTAAACTATTCGCTAAACCTCCTAATCCCAGAGCTCCGGCTAACAGAAAATCAATGAAACGTTTCGGTCGACTATGTGTTTGCTCAGGTGCTGGATATGACGTACAAACTCCAGGCGTAGATCGGCACAAACTAAATAAAAGCTTCGAGTAAAAATGCGTATTCAGTACTCCTGAATATAATTTCCGATATTCTAACTTAATAGCATCGACTTCGCGCTCTAAGTAGTCAAACTGTGGGCAACTTTGATTAATCATACGAACGCAATATTGGTCAGTCTTCGTTTTTCCGGTAGCTAAATCGATACAATCTTCCTCATTAGCCCGTTCGGGGGGCTTCCATTGAGGAGACATTGGTGGCACCGCCAACTGTACTATCAAAGCTAGGTACTCGGTTTTCTGCGAGATGACCCCTATCCCAGCGGGACTCAAAACTGCTCCCCAACGGGGTAAGACCAGCGTTCCAATTTTGGCTATTTCATCCGCTAAAAATCGCGAAGAATCTGTGTCAGCCTGCGTCTGTGCGTTGGCTTTCGACACTAAAAAGGCCAACAAAACCCAAGCAGCGTGTACGGCGGCCTTTCTCAAGCTTCGAACCAATACAGTCATGGCCCACAACAGGCACATGACTACCGAGGAAAGTTGGCCTAGGCTAGGCTTATTTTCCTCACTACCCTGAACCTCTACATTATTCTCAGTTGGTTCAAGGCTGCACTGAACTGCAACTGTATTGGTATCCACAATGGGCTCATGAACTCTGCGGACCCGCCTGGCACTAGGCATACAGGTAGAATTGCGAGGAACAGGTACAAATAGTTCCTCCTCAGTTGATGTGAATGAACTAGCACTAGGTGGCCTAACTACAGGCCGTTCATAAGGTACATACGGCTCTGGTGCTCGACAAGTACAGATTAACGGCTGTCGGCACATCAAAACTTTATGTTGGAAATGCGGTGAGACTAGACAACGCTTAGCATGCATCAAACAATTTCGAGAAATGTTTCGCGCAGAGCGAACCGAATATTGCCCGGACGAGTCAGACCTAGAATCTCCTCTGCGGCGGGGAGAATAATATCGCTCACCCTCATAGCGATCATCCTGATACTCACTATGGACTGAACCAGAGGCACTAGAGTAGCGCCCAGATCGATATCCGCCCTCATGGCGTCGATCTCCTTCCTGTGTCTTGGAACAAGACACCGCAAACTTAGGCCCATATTCCCTCTTCATTGCCGGCGGAGAATCTCTACCCCGATCCCTGCGATCATAATTTTGATTTCCATAGTGCTGTTCCCTTCTGGTACCACGATCATTTCTGCGGTCGCCCTGATAATTCCGGTTATCTTGCTCATAGCGGTCTCTGCGACCATTCTGATCAAAATTACCCTCTCTACGACTTAGGTAGTTTGCATTATTCCTAAAATTCCTATTTCCATCTGATCTTCTCTGAAAGTTTCTGTCCGAGCCCTGATTATGGGGTCGGTAAGCACCTCCACCAGGTTGGCGACATTCTCGGCGAACATGCCCTGGCCTGTTACAATTAAAACAGGTGGTGCCGGGAGGCAAATCACGCCCCTTCCCGTTTCTGCTGGAATTTCCACTCTGCTTAGAGTCGATCTCAAATTTCTCAAACTTTGCCTTTAACTCCTTAACGGCTTTCTCTGCCTCTGCAATAGCGGCAGGCGTGTCCTGACCACTTCTAACGTTTGGCTCAATAAATGAAGGGTAGGCTTCACCGGGATATTCACCCTCAGCCTGTAAAGCCTTCTCAACAGCACGCTCCATTGTTTTGCAACCCGGAGGCACGCGAGCTTTCAGATCGCTTCTCAGTCCAAACAAGAACAAACGTAACTTTAATACCTCTATTTGACTTTCTGAAAAACCGTCATTCTCAGTAAAACTCAATCGCGCGTACCTATTAAGCCTCATGAGGTAATCCATCACGGGCTCACCTTTCTCTTGCTTCACTTGAAACATGAGAGAAGAAGCGTGTAGCGCCGTACGTGGCGGAATCATAACTTTTTTGGCGGCTTCAACCATTTCGGACCATGTCCCGCGACTGGCTTTTGGGACCGACCTAAACTGTTCTAGTGCTCTTCCTTCGAGCGAGCTTGAAAATGTCAAAACTTTCTGTCCCTCGTCGAAATCCATAACTTGGCAAAATCTAACGTACTTCTCGAGGTGTTCCTCGAAGGACTCTGAAGGTGACCCATGATATATGGGAACTGAACTATATGCGGCGGCCACTCCCTGTGCCCTAATAGCTGAATTAAAATCTGAAAGCGTATCTGTTAACTTCTGCAAAACTTGTGCCTCGACACTTGGGGGGTTATTTTGGTTTCCCCGGGGCCCTGACTGCACAGGAGGCCCTAACTCAGCTGTATCATTCGGCATTTTGCTCGAAACCCGTGGCAAAATGCTAGCTCAGTAGACTTAGCTCAAGAATGAAAGTTTAACACAGTCAAAGAAAATTACTTCTCTAAAAATTGTCTGTAAAAATTGAGAAAGATTCTGCAGTTCTCAAAAAGAAGATTTGCTCCATGAAAGTTCGTGAAAAGAATCAGTCTGGCAAAATTGGTAGCTATCCTTACGTATAATTGAATTTATGAAAATTAAGGCCTGCGTACTGTAAATTAAATAACAAGGTAATGAAAGTTAATGCAATGATATGACGATACAAGAATTATAACCCAGGGGGAAGTTAAAAGAATCTAGAGAGAATTGTATTCGGGTCGTGAGATTTTTTGAGGAAAAGAGTAATCAGATTTTCAAACTGCAAAGACAAATTTGAAATATTTTTTTTCAAATTGTAGAGCTCTATTTGAAAATTAATACCCACTTTTTTTCCTCGCCTGAGGGAGCTCCACATGTAATAAAATAGGCTAAAGCTGAGGGTTTAGTTCAGTCTAAGTTTACTTCTCAATAGCACTGGTTTTCGTCCTTTTATAGTATTCAGGGGAACACTTGCCTCCAACCCACAGAATAGCCCTAATTATTACAATAATATAATCTATGTGAGTTGGCTGCTAGCTCTGTCCGGTTACCGGAGCCTCTCCTTCAGGTCAACTTTCCAAATAAGACTGAAATTAATCTTCAAAAATCACACTTTTCCTATTAAGGTCTGATTCGAGTTTAGCTATCCCTTCGTCAAGCTCTTTTCAATATAAACCTTAGTTATTTCGATTAGATCAGACTATGAAATACCAGAATAAGAAGACAATAAGCTCAGCATGTGATTAAGCAGTATTCTGAGTTGTCACTTTACTCATCCACTAGTCCCTCTAAACATCAGACAGTGATTGCCTATGGGAGACAAGACGTTAAAGTTTCGTTTCTATTAACTTTAGAAGTTATTTCAAGAATATAGAGAATAGACAGTTCAACCAGCAAAGACCGAAATAAGTTTACAAAAAACAGATCAGAATATACCTTGAAACAGTGATACAAGTCAACGATGTATGAACATAGACAATGGTTAGTACCCAAATATATCCGCGAGACTTCAGTTGCAAAAGTATATGTCACCCCCAGTCATAGGACAACCCCACAATTCAAGCAAACTCGAGATTAGGTGAAAAAAACGTTTGACTCAACAAGATATTAAATTGCTTTGGCCAGACTTCCAGAACTTACGCTTACAAACTGTTTTCCCAGCAGGTTTGATCCGAATAGGCAGTATGAAATCCGAAACTAGTTGATGAACACAATATAGTAACTTCGGGGGCTAGCTGTCAAATATAAGAACCAAGCCTGTCTAGGCACCGCTGTAAATACTCTCGGTAGAGAAAACACAAACTGTCAGCTCCTTCTGAGCACTGAAGATAAGATGAGAAATTGTAAATCAACCACACGATTGTTCAAGACCGAGTCCGCCCCAAGACTGACTTGGGTGAAAAACAGAAACTGAGACTGGGTCAGTCACCCAGCTTATCTTTTCTTTGTCCTGACTGAAAACTGTCAGTCAGGATTTGCGGTGAGCGTTGGAAGTCTTTGGGAGTGCGGCCATAATTTTTCTGAAGGAGAAATTTGCCTTTCTTATCGTTTCTAAATTGGTTTCTAAGAGGCTTACCTGGGGACGAAAAACTCCCCAGGTAAGTAGTTTGTCAAATATTTTCGTTCAATTTTCCGACTAATCAGCAACTAACCCCACAAAACGGTACAAACAGGAAATTTCCACAGGTACAAACCACTGTAGCGGAGGGGGTTCACAACACTAACCAATATCAAATTAACACTAGCCAATATTAAATTATTACAATTAACGTAGTTAGGTATTAGTTCGTCAAACAGACAACAAACAAACAAACAAACACAAAGCACTTTCACGTTCACTTTCGTTGCATTTTGCATTATTTCCTTCACCTTCAATATTACAAAACTCTCTCTGTCTCTTCATTCTTTGACAATCCTCAGATTCAACTCAGATTCAAGATTCAAAGGACAATCACTCTACAGAACATACCCTAAGGTCCCAAAATATACAGACAAAAACCGACAAAACGTAGGCTACCCATCACATATATATTTTATTAAATTTTAAATTTGTTACTTTAAAAGTCTGTTACTTGATTTAATTAGTTTTATATATCATTTATTAGATATCGTTCCAATTATTGATCGCTATTGATAATTTGTTTATTTGTTAACTAATTTTAATTATTTTATGTACTTATTTGTGAAACTTTGGTGCCGTCATTTTAACGTAATTTAAAATGGAAACCAACAGTGAAACTAACAAGAATTAAATTTACATATTTACATTTTATGCTAACGTATAATTATTTACTTATATATATATACGTATTGCCTAATCCCTTTTAATGGTAATTACATACAAATAAAATATAAAAAAAACATAAAACAAAAAACAAAAATAAATAACAATAATAAATAAATAATAATAATAATATTATTTAACATAAAATAAATGTTATAATACATAAAATTAACAAAATCAAATAGGACATTTTAAAATTTAATCAATCATGAGTTAATAAAATATAATAACAAGCCTTAGAACAATGAATAAACTATTTAAAATAAAGTAAAGAATAATACTGAAGCTAAATAACAGCTATAAGCACAAATATTCTCCATTATTACTCCTTAGTTTAAAAATTTACGCATCTGTCCAACCATGTTCTGGACACATAGATAATTTACTCATCTGTCCGGACAGAATGCGATAATTGTAAGAATTTATCTATCTGTCTGCGCACATGCATAATTTATCTATCTGTCTGGACACTTTCAGAAGTGTCCAATTTATTCATCTGCCCGTAACATATATATATATATATATATATATATATATATATATATATATATATATATATATATATATATATATATATATATATATATATATATATATATAGAAAGTGCAATTATTGCCCAGTTTCATTCAAACGTTCACATATATAACGGGAATGACGTTAATCTTCTTGTAAAAACACTAGCTTAACATACGCGTACCGTGAAAAACAAAACATTTGAGTTTCTGGAACTATATGTAGAAAACTATGTCCATCGGCTAGGATAATTTATTTAATAAGTTATTATTTTATTTTTAAGTTCTCTACATCTTTGCTTTTAGACACAAATCTCTAGCTCTCATTGTCACTCTCCCTCTCTCTCTAGTTGCAGGCTCATGTTTCTGCTTTTTTGTGAGGCCACCTTCCCTCTCTTCACTGACGGGCTGCAGGGTAGGATTGATTTCCTTGATGAGTGCATGTTCGATGTCTGTTCTCCAGCCTTCATTGGTCCTGCGGTTCACATAGGTCCGTAGAGTGGCCAAATCTACAATGGCAGCTTGTTGGTCCATGGTTGCCGTTTACTCTTATTGTTCTTATTGTCCTTGGCAGTTTCGCAGCTGTACAGTAATACTTTACTGATACACTAACCCTGGACTGCACCAAAGAGTTTAACAATGGTAGAAGGCTAAGTCCGATTTATGAATGGGACATCAGTTGGTAACCTTCTGCTATTCTGCTACTATTCTTAAACTCTATTGGTGCAGTCCAGGGTTAAGTTTAGAAAGTGTAGTTTACCGCATGGATTAATGCAGTCGTCTTTTCGAGAAGATTTGCATTTAGGTACTCCATTGTAGGCGGTGTCTTCCAGGCATTCTGGACTTTTTCTCCAACAGTTTTTGTTCGAATTAAAGCATCCATAAGTGCCTAAATCGTGTTCAAGCACAGTCACATTATTCGATTTGAGACATGACTTTACAGGGAATGCATATGATTCAAAATTCGAGGTTAAGAACATTAAAAGACACTGACTCGTTTCCAATCTTTTTCGTTTTGCCTAATTACTTTAGATTAGATAAATAACAAATTTTTGAAGAAACTTTAAATGCTCCGGCGCCAAAATTACAGTTTTGATACGGCTAATTTTCATCCAAACGCATACCTACAATCAGTGTGGTGTCACTCATGGCATAAATTTTGACAGAGATACATTTAGGTACTCAAGTTTGGCTAAAAACCTCACAATTCACATTAATTTAACAAATGAACTACCTCTACCACCTATGGTGTGCGAATAGTCTTGCTTCAGTAGCCGATTTTAGTTTCAGTTTCAGTTTCAGTTTCAGTCGGTGGACCAAAATAGTTTCAGTTTCAGTTTAAGTTTCAGTCGGCAACGTTAAATAATTTCAGTTTTAGTTTTAGTTTCAGTCGGAGTTTCAGTTTCAGTTTTAGTTCGCTTTAAAAACAACGGTTTCCAGCTCACTGAGTTTATATAAAGCACAATTTAATGTTTATTAAGCCTCTCTTACAGCAATGTTAACAGAATCGAAGCTCAAAACCTTTAAGAAAAGCCTGAAACTAGTTTCAGTCCGAGTTTCAGTCTTTTACGCAATATAGTTTCAGTTTCAATTTCAGTTTTAGTCGGCTGCCTAAAAATGTTTCAGTTTCAGTTTCAGGTCTCTTTTTAAAATAGTTTCAGTTTCAGTTTCAGCGACTGAAACATCACTATGTGCGAATTCTCCTGCGTTTACTTCTTGCAAACTGGACACATTAAGGCTGAAAAAGTATTTAACTAGCTATAGTTAGCAACCTAAGTGCGCAAAGTTCTAGCAGTGATAAACGCCTCGCATAATTGCAGGTATCAAGAGTACATAATAACAAGAGTACATAATATAAGAGTGTGCCACTAGGCACACTATACGTTATCAGAGCAAAAACTATGCTCTGCACGCTAACGGCCCACCCCCCCCCCCCGCAAATCAGACCCTAGTGACCCCCTCCCCGCAAATCAGTACCTAGTCGACACGGGAGTACGCTCACTCGCTCTATGTTTATGTGTTAAAGCTCGAAAACACAAGCAGTGCGTGCGCGAATTTTGTGCCTGCTTCGAGCTTTAGAACACAAGCATAGCGCATAAAAATCTTTGAAGTGATGAGTCTAATTTGGGGGGGGGGGCGGGCCGTTAGCGAGCAGAGCATAGTTTTTGCTCTGATAACATAGAGAGTGCCTAATGGCACACTCTTATATTATGTACTCTTGATAATAATAATAAGAGTATGCCACTAGGCAAGCTCTATGTTATCAGAGCAAAAACTATGCTCTGCACGCTAACGGCCCACCCCCCCCCGCAAATCAGACCCGAGTGAACCCCCTCAAATCAGACCCTAATGACCCCTCCAGCAAATCAGTACCAGGTCGAAACGAGGATATGCTCACTCGCTCTATGTTTATGTGCTTAAGCTCGAAAACACAAGCAGTGTGTCAGCGAATTTTGTGCCTGCTTTGAGCTTTAGAACACAAACATAGCGTACAAAATTCTTTGAAGTGATGGGTGCAATTAGCGGGGGGGGGGTGGGCCGTTAGCGTGCAGAGCATAGTTTTTGCTCTGATAACATAGAGCTTGCCTAGTGGCATACTCTTATTATTATGTACTCTTGCAGGTATGAATATGCTGCGGTTTCAACTAATCACGTGATTGTTGTAACTATAGTGCGACCAATAAATGTGTGTACAAACTTCGATCGCTTATAGCAGATAACCTTTGGAGTAAACCACAACAATGTATATATTTTTAGAATCCGCAGAAACCCGAGATTTCGAAAATCCGAAAAATCAGGAATTCCGGGTTTCACTCACGGAAAATCTAAAATTTTTAGTTTTTCGCCAAAGTTTTATCGCAGTCAAAATTTTGTTTGCACGATCGAATAGAGCTGGTCCCGCTCCATATTTTTGCTCTTAGAAGTTTTTCACGAAAACGCACCCAATTTCCGGAATTCCGGGTTTTCAAAATTTCCGGATTTTAAAAATTTTCTCCAATACTCACAAGATGGGTATCATCCGAAAGCTCTTATCGAGCTGAGCAACTTTTGTATTAGAATGAACTCCTGAAAATGCACACAATTCCCGGAATTCGAGAAAACCGGATTTTCCGGATTTTAAAAATTTTCTCCAATACCCCACAATATGGGCATCATTGGAAAGCTCTTGATGAGCTGAAGAAATCTTGTAATAGAACCAACTCGCAGAAATGAGCCCAGTTCTCGCAATTCGCTAATACCTTCCAAGCTAGAGTGAAATCCGAAATTCGTGAATTTTGGGAATTGGGTGCATTGTCAGACATTGGTCCTATTACAAGATTTGTTCAGCTCATCAAGAGCTTTCGAATGATAGCCATATTGTGGGGTTTTGGAGAAAAGTTTTGAAATCCGGAAAATCCGGTTTTGTCGAATTCCGGGAATTGTGTGCATTTTCAAGAGTTTATTCCATTACAAAAGTTGTTCAGCTCGATAAGAGCTTTCGAATAATACCCATCTTGTGGGTATTGGACAAAATTTTTAAAATCCGGAAATTTTGAAAACCCGGAATTCTGGAAATTGGGGGCGTTTTCGTGAAAAACTTCTAAGAGCAAAAATAAGTTCTCTTCGATCGTGGAAACAAAATTTTGATTGCGATAAAAATTTGGCGAAAAACAAAAATTTTAGATTTTCCGTGAATGAAACCCGGAATTCCGGATTTTTCCGGATTTTCGAAATCTCGGGTTCCTGAGGATTCTAAAAATATATATATTGTTGGGGTTTACTCCAAAGGTTAATCTGCTATAAACGATCGAAGTTTATAAACGATCGAAGTTTGTACACACATTTTTTGGTCGCACTATAATTAAAGCTGAAGCTGCTCTCAACCGTTGCAACTTAACGTAAGCCGAAACGAAAATTTAAGTCTTAGCACCTACATCTGCAGTACTTAGATATACGGGTACAGAGTGTCACACCTCTGCAATAGTTGAGAAGGGGACAGCTCCTCAAGGCAGATGTCCTACACGGTCTCATGCTATACTTTAACGAAATGTTATATCACAATAAACATACCTTCAGAGCTGCTTGCTTCTGTCAGCCCAGTATGTAGAAAAAATAATATTTGACACAAAAGCAGCTTAACCTGCAAACATAAATTAAGCTAAATTTAAAGTATTAACTACTAAAAATAGGCAAGTCCATTGCCTCACCGCGTAGTCTCGGCTTCACATTTAGACAAACACGGCCACACTTCTCCTTGATGTAATAACTACATAGACTGGCGTTTCAGTCAACACAACTTTCAAAATGGGATCTATCTAATGCAATGTATTTTTCCAGAAGTAATAATAATAGTAGCACTAATAATCTCACGGACATATTTGGTTTAGTTATACTCCATCGATACGCAGGCTAATTGCACACTTTATCAGTATATACCTATTGAAGTTGTAAGCTGGAGATTTAGCCGAAAAACTATTTTTAGCAAAACAGCGACAATTTCGTTTTGAACTGGAGTCGTGTGGTTTTTGGCAGGATGAAAATTTGCACTGATGCAGAGGGATATTTCTCTTGGTTTGAGTTAAAACATCGCCGGCTGTGATTATACTCTATGCGAAATTGCGAAATTTAGTGTCACTACACATTTAGCTGACTTTCTCGAGCATTCGGAGCTATTGAGCCAAGTCCAAAAAATGTCCTTCGGTTCATATGTCCTTCACATCTGATTAGTACAAAGTACAATCAAAGTACAAAAAATTTTGGCGGATTCTGCAGTTTTGAGAAGTTCATGTTCAAAGATCGACGGTCTATATTTAACTGGTATGTCCAAAAAGTAAGGTAGTTTCATAAAATGAGGTCAATTTACACATTACAAGCTTCAAAACGGTGAATACATCACTTTCCAACTCCAAATATTGCGAAGGCTACATACAGTGTTTCAAGAACACTGTACAAAAGGATACCACCTCCAAGGTCACTGAGAATGTGCTAAAAGTGTAGACTAAAAAAGAAATGACTGCGATT
Source organism: Trissonchulus latispiculum (assembly GCA_030248195.1). Lineage (NCBI taxonomy): Eukaryota > Metazoa > Nematoda > Enoplea > Enoplida > Ironidae > Trissonchulus > Trissonchulus latispiculum. The sequence goes on from JASAND010013809.1 coordinate 100,942, forward strand.
TTAGTCGATCTAGCAGGGAAACGGCTTGTTAACTTACTGGCTCAGACATTTCCCAGCTTAAAGTTTCGGTAACTATCTTGTATCAAGAAGCCACGGATCCAGCAGCTACAAGCTGAAAGAAAACTGACTGCACTGGCCTGAAATGTTTTTCAAAACGGGATACATTTGGCTTTATTGCTCTCACCCATTCCACAAAGTCCTTGCAGTATACCATTTCATTCTAAAAATGTCCCGCTAGTCAGTAGCTTTAGTTAATCTAGCCAGACAATTTTAAGATTTTAGGATTTTAAGATAAAGTTTTAAGTTCAAGAAAACGCTGTTGGCCTACAATGATATTGTAGCACTTTTACCAGGGCTGGTGGACCAAGAAGAAACCAAGGACAAGCCCGAACGGGAGGAGTCAGGCACCCTTGTACCCACGAAACCAGGACCTAGAAGAGAGAAGGGAAGAGGGAGGTTCAGCTTTTCATTCACCATTGAAAGTAAAGAATTGGTCCCGCCGGGGATCGAACCACGGCCCTTCTGCTCTAGAGTCAGACATGCTAACCACTACACCACGGGACAATCAGCTGAACTCCCATTGCAGGCTTATCAATCTTTCCTATGCCTGCTTCCCTTACATGGCAGATGGCAGACGGCAATACAGTTTCGTTTGATAGCTTTAAAATTATGAATTTACTTTGTATTGAAAGCAAATAAAAAGTAAGATGACACACGTAGGCGATTTCACACAGCCAAATATCAGAAAGTCTGCTTCAGTAGTTTTCAGTAATAATATGTATTTGAAAAGTAAACTCGTGCTGCAAAAGCACCAACAACATCTAGCCAAAGCACAAACAAGATTGCCTATAGAATAACGGTATACGCAAGCTCACTGTGTAATGCTAAGTGCTGCTGAAACATCTCGTACGTTTCTGTTTTGGAGCAAAGCATTAGGCATCAAGAAAAATCCAGCGATTTTCTGGAAATCCAGGAAATGGAATGGAGCCTATAGCGTCAATATATGTAGCGTCAATTTCTGGTACACTCATCATTGGGAAATGTGCTGGGGTTGTATCTCTGGATCTTGTGTTTGTTAACGTTCTTACCTGGCTGCATTTGCAGTAGTGCTGGGACCGCTTCCGATTTTTGAAACCGGTTCCGGTTCCGGTTCTTGACTACCAGTTCCGGTTCCGATTTCCGGTTCTAGCCACCGGTTCCGGTTCCAATTGGTATTTTTGATAAAAAAGCTAAAATCACACGATTTTTTATTTTTTGACAATTGCTATAAAAACTTAATATATTTAACTGCACATAGCTATGAACGTGTTTTTAAACAGTGTGTTTGCTTACTTTTTACTATTTATATATAACTATTTACTGTGAAAAAGATATGGTCTGTTTCATTTTAACCAATATGTTGGGGAAATTTTAGCTACCTGAGCTCACCAAAATACTAAGTATTCTCAATCTAGATAAACATTTTGATAAACAGATAAACGTTCAGAAAGCGAACGTCGCTCAGAACTTTCCTCGACCAATTTCAAGCAGTCCAATAAAATTTGCTTATCGATTCAACAGCTACAGTTACAACATTACAAAGCTTAATCATTGAAAAAGCAGCTAATCTCATCACGGGGTCGAAGACTTTTTGAGATCGAAAACTATAGCAGAAAACATTGGAGAACCTTCATACCTTTAAAACCAAAAATTGCATGTTACAATAAATAACATCAAGCTGCTAGTTTTTATTTTACATAGAATTTGTTTTAATTTTCGTAGCTGAAATAAGCAAATTTGGAACTGAAGAGCGCTATTCCCTATCTATCAAATCCTACACCTATAATATATAAGCAAAAAGTACTAAAATATGACTATGAAATATGAAAATTTTTAATAGACCATCAAAGGCATTCTTTTTCGGTAGCGCTAGCCAACTGCTATTAATTAAATAAGAACGGTACCTCAGGGATACTGTTGCTCAGCTAATAACCCTTAATCTGGAGTTGCGCCTTCAGTATACTGGTTTGCTTCAGTTGAAGTTTGCACACAAAAAATTGCAGGCACACAAATGGAGGCAACAGCTGGAAGAGTTGCTGTAAAGCATCAAATCCTTAATGCTTACCTTTGCCATCCTTGAAGAAGAGTTAACACTGAATACTCCTTAGTTTTTCTTTTTATATAACCTTTTCAGAAAACTTAAAACATTGACTGAAAACTGTTATTAAAGACATCGTAAAATTGATATGAAATCTTCTGCCATTTACACAAAAACAAAATTTCATATCTAAATAGAAGTACCAAAATAAAAGTTAATTTCCAAATGCTAAATTCAAATTCATAAGAAAATTTCAAAATTTTACAAAATAAACCTTGATTGAAGTTTCAAACAGCCAAAACTAACACTAGAACCGGCCGGTTCCAAAAGCCACCGGTTCCGGTTCTGGTACCGGTTCCGGTTCTACCGGTTCTTTTGGAACCGGTCCCAGCACTAATTTGCAGGGCTGTTCTTCATGTCAACGTTTATTTTGTGCACTAGTTTTTCTGTGCTAGATGGGGGATTAGAAATATGTTCAAAAATAAGTAACGATGGGCGTACAGCTAATTAATTACTATTTTATGCTGCATTATTACCGTCAGCAATTAAACTTGAATATGTATAACTTATGAAGCCTTAGTGCTTGTTGATGAAGTCTAATGATTAGCCATAATGAAGATTAAATTAAATTAGAACTAAACTAAACATTGAAAGTCAGCACTTGTTCACCGCCGTCGGTTAAATATATTTTCATTAAACCGTCGATTTTTTAAACTTGCAGTTTCTCATTGATAATGAACCAAAATACGCACGAGGCTGTATCGTACTACTGTACGAGGCTCGTACCTCCTGGAACACAAATTTTAAAAGAGGCTTGTTAACGTTAATAATGACATAAATTTGCTATTTATGACTTTGCAACAAAACTATCAATTTTTAGAAAAGCACTGCTTGCTGTGCTCACAGAATTTTGTGAGCTCACTTGCAGGAGAAGCCCTCGTGAAGGCGCCACTTGTGCCCTTCGCGCACTCTAGCCCTTCACTCGGAGCTTTGCCAGCTAATGTACATACAAATCTCTGAGAGCACTCCTGGCAGTGCTACAACTTTCACCTATAAAAATTTAACAGGTAGCATGGGTTTGTGGCAAGCGGTTTCTATGGAAATTATAACAGCGAGATTAATCGACCTAGATTAATTGTCGAAGGCTGACAGGCTGACCTATTATTATACTGTGGAAAGAACTCTTTCCTACGGAAAAAATGGTGGACAAGACTCTGAATGGGAATGTCCCGAGTTTCAAGGAATAACACAGCTTCACATAAGTGTTAATAAATATATTAGCGGCGTTTCTGCTACATGTCAGATTGTAACGCAAGAGGCTGACTAATGGTCAACCTTTTCGTTATTACAATTATTACGAAATCAATCTACTTAGCTAATAGTTGGCTTGCCTAGTCAGCAAGCATTCCTCCACGTGTCATGTAGCTCCACCTATAGGATAGGTTTGGATTGGGTGGGGACCCCCCTTGGAGCTACATGATTGGGACACCCCAGCTAGAGGGCGCTTCTCTTGGGAGGGGGTTTCTCCGTCAAACTTCTCCCCTTTCAGCTGTGGTTTTTCCCATGTACAGTACAGTCGTATTCTCTCTCTATTCTCTCTCATATCTGTAATAG
>JASAND010013810.1:0-10727 GCA_030248195.1 Trissonchulus latispiculum
ATTTCCTCCCCGAAAGACGATAAGTTCGCGCGAATAGGGCGGAAGGAGGGAATTCCCTATTCGGCGACAAAGCTGGTTTCTTTCATTTTAGTCGCCGAGTAGATTCCCTATTCGGCGCACAAAGCTGGTTTCTTTCATTTTAGTCGCCGAGTAGATTCCCTATTCGGCGCACAAAGCTGGTTTCTGTCATTTTAGTCGCTGAGAAACGGCATTTTTCCGCTTCAGCAGAATCTCAGTTGTAACCATGCACCGTGTATTTAACATTCAAGTCTTTCCCTATTCTACCAAGTTGGTTGCCCGTCGAGGGCATTTTTCCCCCTAGTATATATTATATATATAGTACATACGTATGCAAGACAGCAAGAGCACAAGAGACACTAAACATCCTAAACAGTGAACTTATAATGTTTTTGCAATATACACAAAGTATATATATATACGTATATAAGTCAAAACTTCACGACCATTTTTAATCAAGATGTGGGCTTTATTAATGGTACAGCTTATAAGGTTAAATCTGGAGCAATTTATTTTGCCTAACTCATTTTCATCCTATAGAGTCCTTTCACATTGATCATTTCCCCCTCTTTCAATCTTTTTACATTATTTCAAAAAGAATTTATGGTATTAATTCTACACAAACTATAAAAACCTGAGGCGACAAAAAACTTAATCGTGTTCGATGGATTGACATTCAGTTTTTATGAGACAAGACTGAAGATGAGATGTATGGGAAACGGAATATGGCCATTATTAGGTAGGTTGAACTGGTTTCCCCAGATAAACCCAAAAGATCAGTCGTGTGTAGAGATAAACCTAAAGCGGTAATTTAGAAACAGAAAGCGTGTAGACAGAAGATGAGTTCAACAGGGCCTGCTTTAGTTCCAGGTTCCGTCTGATTGTTTTTAGTACACTGTTCCTCTATACGCTTTCTACAAAGACGGCATTCTTACCTCACCAGCTTAATGTTACTATCTTCTTAGACATCATGTAGTGCAGAAATGTTGCACTTGCATGTTGATTTTATTAATAATAATTATATTAGTTCACCTGCTTCTCCCTCATTCATCCTCCTATTGAAACACCCTCAACAAATTCCGACCCGCCATAACCCAAAAATTAACAAAATTTTTGACCATTTTTATCCTGAAATTTAAAGATATGTACTTCCATGTATATATATCGTCGCATGTATATATGTATGTATTACGATAATATGATATCATCGTATTTATGAAAATTTCTGAAGTTTTTTGACCGTTTCAAAAGTTAAAAATAGATTAAAGGCAGCCTTACGGGCTGTCACATCTCTCGTAGGATTTGTACCAAACCGCATGTCATTTGTCGCAGTGACTGAGGTATGTTACAGGCTTGTGTTATCGCAGGAAACTTTAGTGTATATAGGCTTCCAAAGAAGTTAGGCCCATTTGTTTTCTACAAGTGAAACAAGGTTTGAAAATGCAATGTTTGGCCTTTAATACTTAAACCACCTGGAATACCAGAGATGGAACCGGGTCACCTGGCTTATCCCTTGGCAATTTTTTATGGGGGGGGGCTTCATGGGGGGGGCCCCCCATCGATGGGGTGGGCTCACCCAAAATGGGGGGGGCATATTTTAGAAATTTTTTTCGAATTTTTGTGGGTTTTTTGCGTACTAACTGCTAAAAATCGCTAAAAAATGACTAATTTTAGGTGTTTTTAAGCTAAAATAGCGAAAATTTAGTCAAAAATCCGGCGAAGCCGGAAAATTTTTTGAAAATTTAGGGTAAAAATGGTAAAATTTGGCAATTTTTGGGGTTATGGGGGGAGGTCGGGATTTATGGGGGGGCTTTTCATGGGGGGCTCCTCGAATGGAGGGGGGGAGGTCGCCGAATGGGGGGCGGCCCCCCACCCCCCCCCCCCACTAGGGATAAGCCAGGTCACCGGGTCACCGGGTCAGTTCGGTCACTTTTTGGACCGGGTCACCGGGTCACCGGGTCAAGAGCATCGACCCGGTCTTGACCCGGTTTTCTGAATTTACCTCAAATTTTAGAAATTGTTGGCTAAATACCAAGCTAAAATTTTAGCTTAAATTTTTGTTCATTGTGTAATATTAATTTCCTTTTTTCTTATATTTTAGTCTTGAACATATTCGCAGTTTGAGTTTATTTGAGTGTGTCTGTCTCTGGCAGATTATTGTTTAGCTTTATCATTTTCAAGATTACTGCCTAAATTTATTTAGTAATATGGTTTGCAGATTATTTTTGCAGCCAAGGCAAATCTGAATGATGCGGATAAGTGAACAATTTAATTTAATTCAACGCAATATTTAATAAAAACCAAATTTTTAAAGTGCATACTCCGTGTTTTTAAACAAGTCCTCATATTAGACCCTGCAAGATTTCGCAGGCGGACAAATTATTGGTTTTGCCAACTCACTTCTGCATAAATTTAGAAAATGTTATCGCTACTATTAAATACTTTTTAAAAAACCTATAGCAAACATATGTATGTCATAGCTATTCTTCTCGGTGTGGTGATGGAACATGGTAGCCAAAAATTTTGTGTTCTTATGCAAAATCGAAAATTTTTTGCAGATTTGGGAATTTTCTGGAAAAACGGGTCACCGGGTCATCGGGTCACCGGGTCAGGGCTCAACCGGGTCACCGGGTCAAGCCTAAGTGACCCGGTTCCATCACTGTGGAATACGTACTTACTATCAGCTGGAACGGAACTGTTTGCAATTTAAAAGGCCAGGTATATATATATATATGTATGTATATAACGTATATATTAGGGATCGGCCGGAACTACAAAAAACCGGTACTGCCTTTAAAACACCGGAACTGGAACCGGAACCGGAACCAGCTCTTTAACACTACAAAAATCAAAAACTTTTCTGACATTATGAAAAATTTTTGCACAATTTTTCGCTTCTTTGTAGCTACTAGAACATTGTAATAACTTTCTAATTGTATTTATACATAGTTTCAATGCACGAATACATATGACATTTACAATTTATTATGAGAATTTTGTTTTTCTTTAAATAGTTAAACCTTATATAATTAATTACTATAGTTTTAAAACTTAAATTATACACGATATGAATACATTATATATTTATTATGCTTTATTCGAGCACATTTTCTGCACAACAAACGGCGTATATATATACGTGTATATATATATATATATATATATATATATATATATATATATATATATATATATATATACAAGTAACAAAAATGCTCCGCACAAAAGGGGATAACATGTGTGTTGGGCCTATGTCTATCCTTTAAATTCCGGTTGAGAAAGGCATAAATCCGACACCGCAAAAGTTGCTCAGCTCACTTAGGGCTTTCATTTGATACCAAATTTTACCACTTTTGAAAAATTTTATTTTTGACCCAAAATCGCCTAAGTCCCCACCACCACAGCAATCTACAGCCACTTTGGGTGTGCAGCAGAGATGAAACCGGGTCACTATTTACTGATCCGGTGACCCGGTCGACCCCTGACCCGGTGACCCGGTGACCCGGTATTTTTGAAAATTCAGGTTTAAGCTTGCAAAAAATTGAAAATACTTTATTTGGGTGCCGAGAGTATTTTTTACCATTTTGGACATTTTTGACGACTAAAATATCAAGTTGGGCAAAAGTTTTGCTTTCCTTAAGGTAGTAGCATTGGAAAGTGAATATTGTAAGTATGCCGGAAAAAATCAAAACGATTTGCACGATTTTGCACTCAATAATGTGAAGTAAACTACATAGTTTTTTGAATCAAACAAATTGGAACAAAATACTTTGCCAAAGTCATAGCATCATCTAATTCTAATCGTAGGGTTTATTTAACATTAGCTCTTTTCTGTTTTATCATTATATATTTTAGTAAAATATTTCATTTAGTTGTATGAGTGAAGTTTTACTGAGCGGAATTTCTTTGGAAATATTTTTTCGTATGGCTAGGATTCAGAGAATATGAAATAAGATCAATCTCAAGTGGTTCCTGAAGATTTGTAGTAAGCCATAAGAATTGCAAAAATGCAAAGTAAAACTCACAATCTGTAAACCTTGTTTTGCTGAGATTTTCCTTCTTACCGAGATTTGAAACCCACAGTCTGACCCCTCTCCCTCCAAAAATAATAGCATGGAGAATTTTAGATTTTAAAATAAAAATTTCAGACTCTCAGGGCGTATGTAATAGTTTTCATTTTCTAATTAAGATTCAACGCAATCATTGTAGTTTCAAACCAAGGTCTAAACTTGACAGGACATTACAAATATTGTGAGGACACTACTACAGCGACAAGCATTAAAAAAACTACACGATTAAGGTTAAGAATATTTTTATTGCTAGTTTTTGAGTAATTGTTGCAGTTTTCAGTTGGCAAAAATTGGTAAAACTGTGAAAAATATCCTATAACAGCAACAAATTCGTCCAATCAGAAATACCGGGTCAAGACCGGGTCAGAGCTCCTGACCCGGTGACCCGGTCCATATAGTGACCCGAACTGACCCGGTGACCCGGTTTCATCTCGGGTTTGCAGTTCTATGGTAAAAGTTGCTCAGCTCACTTAGGGCTTTCATTTGATACCAAATTTTACCACTTTTGAAAAATTTTATTTTTGACCCAAAATCGCCTAAGTCCCCACCCCACCCCACCACAGCACTCTATAGCCACTTTGGGTACGCAGTTCTATGACAAAAGTTGCTCAGCTCACTTAGGGCTTTCATTTGATACCAAATTTTACCACTTTTGAAAAATTTTATTTTTGACCCAAAATCGCCAAGTCCCCACCCCACCCCACCACAGCACTCTACAGCCATTTCGGATGTGCAGTTCTATGGTAAAAGTTGCTCAGCTCACTTAGGGCTTTCATTTGATACCAAATTTGACTACTTTTGAGAAACTTTATTTTCGACCATTTGACCCTCCCACCCGACTGACCCTTCAAACGACAAAGTAGAACCACCCCAGCCAAATAGGTACGTCGGACGGCAAAACGAACACCGGCAATGAGCTGGGCACACCAAAAAACCCCTATAGACAAAGTTTTGGGAGGCCAGGTAGAGCCTACTATGGACCTCCAGGAAGCGGTTTCCGACTTGACCCTCCCGACGGCAAAGTAGAACCAGCCCTGCAATATAGACACGTCGGACGGCAAAACGGATACCGGGAATGAGCTGGGCACACCAGAAAACCCCTATAGACAAAGTTTTGAGAGGCCAGGTAGAGCTTACTATGGACCTCCAGGAAGCGGTTTCCGACTTAAACCTCCCGACGGCAAAGTGGAACCAGCCCAGCAAGATGGGTGGGTCTGACGGTAAAACTGACTGCGGGAATCGATTCTCCGTGCCAGAAAACCATTGTATGGAAGATTTGAGCTTTCAAAGTTAAATAGATAGCGACAAATTTCGATTTTTCATTTTTCGAATTTTCGCTATCTTTGACGGGCCACTGTGGTCGCTAGGGAAGTGATAGAGAAACGCAACCTGGACCGTTAGTTAGTTCAATATATGTAATTTCTGAATATAAAAAGAAATCAGCTCCAGCTCGTAACGTTCGACCTGAGCGACGAAAACAATAATGGTCACTTTTCGCTATGAGCCGACTTTGCGGTGCCACTGCGGCGCTGTGGCGCAGCTGCGGCGCAAAAAAGTTATGATTCTTAAATTCTTTAGAGGGTACTACTAGACCCCATAGCCCTTTAGGTTGGCCCAGTGCTGCAGATCACGTGAAAGCGGCGAACATTTATGTACAATACAACCATCAAATAGGAGAAACCGGAGAAAAAACATCGCCGCCATAACCGGTCCGGGGCGCAACTTTTTAACGGTAAGTGATACGGGGCTGAAACTTCACAGACATACTAAACTCGATGTGCTCTACAATTTGCGCATGAAATCTGCGCAGGATTCTGCGCAGCTTATTCTACACTGTCTCCAGCCACTTTTCACACATATTATAGGGGTCGCTGCCGCGACCCCTATGATATATATATCTACTAAATTATACCGAATTTCGGTGAATGATTTCGTCGAATGCAAGTTGAAAAATTCAAAATGAAATTTACTGGCAAATAAAAATTACTTTCTTAGCTAAGCTGAATATTAAATTAAGCGAAATAAATACATGGATAGAAATTGATTCCACGAAATGTTTGCCAGCATCAAAAACTGCGAAGCTAAGAGCTGTCGGTAAAATAAGCCAAAAACAAGTTAAGTATTTTTTCCGATTTACCTGACAATTTCTAGTCATAATCAAAAATTCCATTTAACTTTACAAGAGCTCCAAGAAAAGCTGCAGCATGTTCAAAATTCAAAATAAAATTTTAACTTAGTCCTGTTTTGCTTTATATATAAACAGAAAAGGAAATATAAAGTTTTGGAATGACATTAGAGACCGATTGAAGTGCACAAAAATTAGCTAAAAATGCGCATTCAGTTGCCGTCCAAATGTATGGCGTTCAGTAATATGCCACCCACAACGTTTTGTTTGATAAGCAACTTGTACAACTTTATTACAACAATTCGCTCTTATACTCTGCAAAATCTATAGATTTGAACTTCATTAGCTTAAAAGGGTATAAGCGAGACGTACATATCTTCTGATCCAACAACAACAATCTATGAAGCGTTACTAACGATATATATAATTACTCGTTTCATGCCTTTTCTGAACTTTATTTGCGTTACATTGTTACGGATTTAACCCCAAGCAACCTTCAAATTGAATCAGTAATCGTACGTATGCGCGGTTGTGTTAAATGCAGTTATTCCATCCCTAATTTGTATAACACTCCAACAAGCATAGGTGACAATAATGCTAGCGCGGAAATTTAGTTAGTGTTTCTTTGTTAGTCGCAACTAAGTTATTTTCAAGATTTTTTAAGCAAGTTTAGAGAATCAGCTTATTTCACTGGAGGATGTAATAAATGTATTTGTAGCTTTCTGCTGTTGTTGAATGCTAGTTGTCTGGAGTTTGTTTAGTGGGGGGAGGAGGTTCTTTTCCCCACTTTTTGGGTTCCCCCACTCGTTCCCCCCACTAACTATAAGGTGCCCAGAAAATGCTAAATTTCAAGCATTTTTGGTCAAAATTTCTCCAGCTTAGCCGGAATTTTTTGGTCAAAAATCGTCTATTTTGGTACTATAATACTTGATTTTTAAGCACTTTCTAGCTGTTGTAGCAGTATACGTAGAAAACGCGCAATTTTTTACGGTTATTTTTAGCTTTTGTAGCCCATTTTCTTCCCCCCCCCAAGTGGGGGGGCCCCACTTTTTTGGCCTAGAGAAAACCCAGGTTGTTCTGAAATAAATTGTAGAAACAACTACAACGTATTACTCTGCACCTCTAAGCATATTAGGATTTGTTCTGTCATTTCCCTAATTCAAATATCCCCTATTGTCACAACGTTTCTTAGCCTTATTGTAGTATATATATACGTGTATCCAGCAGTTATTTTTAGGTATGACATCAAACCTGCGTAAAATACACAATTCCCCCTCCCCCCTGTAGGGGTGGGATGGGAGAGAGTTCGCGATATTACTTAACTATGGTAACCTCGGCCAATTTAGGTCAAACAAACAAACTTGTGTGCGGGATATATTCGAACACACTTCTGATCGAAAACAATTTAAATGTATCCATTTTTCCAAGAGGGAGATGGGACGGACGAGGGGAACCCGAAAACTTGTTTCCGATTTTGTTGGAAAGTTGTATCGGGGTTTTCTAAATAGTACAAACCGAATCCGAACGAAAATCGATTCAGTTCTTCGTCTGAGCAAACTGCAGTTGTAAGACGGGCATTTTTGGTTTTGAAGTCCCCCTAGGGAGGGAGAAGTGGGGGAGGTGGTTCCAAAAAGTGGGGGGGGGGAGCCCATGTTTGTAAATTTTTAGCGACAAATTAGCCTTTTTAAGATAAAATGCAAAAACCAACTGTTTTAAGCTTAAAATGAACTTATATATAACTCCCTAAATTAGTTTAAAATTGAGAAATTTTTGAAAATTTGACCTGAAAAACTTAATTTTTCGAAACTTCTGGGCGAACCCCAAAAAAGTAGGGAGGGGGTCTGAAAAATGGATGAGGAACCCCTCCCACACTAAAAAATGCCAGCACGATTAGTTGTAAGATTATTATAAGCTGGGGGAGTTTACCAGCTGAGAAGACGATATATAAACATACGCAGCTTTATTGCAAAACGGTGACAAAACGTATTTGGTTTGCTTTTTTGGTTCACATGGGAACAATCAACAACATTTGATACCGATTTCCTCCAGGAAAGCAAATATTTTACAGATTATATATATATATATATATATATATATATATATATATGCAGTGGCGTAGATAGGTCATTGCTTCGGGGAGGGCGGATTTTTGGCAAGTCGGGGGGGGGGGGGGGTCCGGGGCCCGACCCCCCCCACGTTGAGCAATTTTTTACCACGACCCACAATCAGCTTTCAATATCTCTAAAAGCATATATAATTAAGTTATTCAGATTTTCACAAAAAACGGGTACAGCAGCTTTATTCTTAATTAGTAAACTTGAGAAATTTTCTCAGATTTTCGCCAAAAACGGCTTAACTATTAAAGCTGACATTTTTCTGATTTTCGCCAAAACCTGCTAGAGAAACTTTATATAATTCTTTAATACCGGGGTTTTTTTCAAAATCGGACCTGTGTAAATCTTGTGTAAATTTAAATTTCACTGTGTATTTTTGTTTGAAGCTGTGTAAGTAAAATTTTAAAGTGTCGTTTTTCAATTGCAATGTAAAATAAAATACATTTAGACGTTATTTTCTTGCTACAATGTTATTTTCGGATCATTCAAGCCAAAGTTATGCCAACTGCACTTGCGTAACATTTCGGAAGAAACCATGCGGGGGGTCTGGGGGGCGGAGCCCCCAGAAGTCGAGACAATTTTGTAAATTGCAACAGAATTCATAATGGAAATGTTTAAAAAGATTAATTCATTTAATGTCAAAACTAGAATTGGACAAATTCAAATTTCTAAAAAACACTTCGCCTACTGAAACGATTTCATAATTATTCCAACTTTTTGGAATAATTTTTTCATAAACTTGCTGGTCACGTACTAAGGTTCGATGCTTTATATAGTACAGACACACCACCTATATATATATACAATAGATACGTACCCAAAACAACGGAAGGGGGTCTGGGGGGCAGAGCCCCCCAGAAGTTGAGAAATTTTTTTAAATTATAGGCAGAAACGGCATTGAAAAGTTGTATTCCTTTAGCTTTCGTATTGAATATTTCTTGGGTTGTATGGCAACTATTTTAGGCTCTGACTGCTTTTATTATTATATATACAAGAGATATATACAAGAAATCATATTGAATTATACTAGCTTCAGAAAATGTATAGTTAAATACTATTTACGAATATTTGCATGCAGTACGAAAATAAATTATACGCAACTGTATAAGTAGAAGCATTAGGACTTAGGAAAATAAAACACCCATAACCATGTTGATGCAGAAATGCAGAAAACCATTATAAACCATTGGAAACAGGCGGGCGGCGGTAGTTAGCAATATGAGTAAGAACGCAGACAAGCAGGAGTATGGGAGCGCTGCCCCCAGTAGAAAATCTTTAGAAATATTACTTTTTTAACCTATTTTTCCAGTAACTTTCGCACAAAATCGTCTTCTATTTGGCTCAGAGCGAGCGAATTTTTTTGAAAAATTAAATGGTTGAAACTTGAAACCTATATTTCAGACTATGTACTTTTCCAGCAAAAACTAATGCAATATGGTAAGCTCGCGCTGCGCGCGAGCTTAAAAATTTTTCCACTGGCAAAATTTCCTGGGGGGCAAAGGTGCTTCGGGGAGGGCGCCCGCCCGGGCGCTCTCCGCGCCCTCCCCTTATCTACGCCAATGTATATATATATATATATATATATATATATATATATATATATCAGTGGCGCACCCAGAGCTTTCTGACAGGGGGGGCGGAACCAAAGGTGAAATTTTTCTTTTAAAATTTATTTATTTCTACACACACATGTTTTACGCGCCTCGGGAACCAGCGTATAGTAGTTAGTTTCATTGATTGAGGGATGTTATGAATGAGAAAGCAGGGGGTCTGGGGGGCGGCCCCCCAGAAGTTGAGAATTTTTTGCATTCTAGACATGAAAGCAATTTTTTGTGATCACGGTTTGCTGTTTCAAATGCTCATAGCCGTTTTTTGGCTGGCGCCCTGGGTTCCCCTAGATATATTATATTACCTTCGGCTTGCCGATATAACTCAAACGGACAAAATTAAAACAAAGCAACGCAACATAACTCTGATAAATAGGGGGTCTGGGCCTGGGGGCGGCAGCCCCCAGCTAAAAAATAGAGCTCTTTTTTAAAAAGTAACATTAGTTTGGAAATTTTTAGAGGCATTTTGTGGTTTTATAGAAGCAAAATTTGATTGAACATTTGTGTGTACATTTTGTAAAAAGTGTGCATATGCAATAGTGATGGGCGCGGGCACCGGATATTTTTCATCCGGATATACAGTGCCCATCACTAATGCACAATAAAACGCAGAAAAACCAGGATTTGAAAACATTGGCGGCTAATGTCTATCTATTAATAAGGTCATGTGTACGCATAAAGAAACGTCCACATAACTGAAAGCCAGTCTCCCCACCCTACCCTACCCAATATGCTACCCTCAATACATAAAAAATGGTTAATTCGCGCCAAAGGCGCGAAAATTTTTGTTTTT
>JASAND010013811.1:0-13766 GCA_030248195.1 Trissonchulus latispiculum
ATTTATTCCAGGTGCAACGTGCGTCGTAGCGGCATCATTTTTATGTAGAATGTAGATCAAGAAAGACTCATCTGTGGGCAAATTTCTCGATACTATTTTCTTGTAATTTTGGTTCAAAAGCTGTACTGTATTTGCGAAAAATTCAAATTTAAATTTTAAAAAACAACCTTTAATCTGTTAAAGATGACGCCTAACAGGTAGCGGAAATAAAATTGAAAACGTTTTCTAAGGGCCTTTTCGCGAATAGGTAGAGTAGAGTAGAGTAGAGTTAAAATTAACTCTGCCTAACTCTTTTCGCGAATGGACAGAGTTAATTTTAACTCTGCGCGCTTTTAACTCCTCTTAACTCTGCCATCAGAGTTAAGAGGAGTTAAAAAGCGCAGAGTTAAAATTAACTCTATCCATTCGCGAAAAGAGTTAGGCATAGTTAATTTTAACTCTACTCTACTCTGCTCTTTTCACGAATTCGTAGGCAGAGTTAATTTTAGCTGATTAACCTAACGGTCATAAAAGCTGCTGAATTCAGGTAAACTTTATTGTGGAAGTTATTATGTAACATTGCGTCAAATTTTGACTTGCTGACCTTGTATAGAGCCTAAATTTACTTAATATTGAATGACGACTCAAATTTCTTCGTGTTTATCAGCTTTACACTTTGTAGTTGCGACGTTTAGATCATTATGAAAACCAAACACCGCTTTCGCAGGCTCTATAGAATAAAACCTGCAGCTTTACGTTTGATGTTTCAGTCACTGAAACTGAAACTGAAACTGAAACATTTTTAGGCAGCCCACTAAAACTGAAACTGAAACTATATTGGGTAAAAGACTGAAATATTGGGTAAAAGACTGAAACTCGTACTGAAACTGGTTTCAGTCTTTCCTGAAATCTTCAATTTTTAAGGTTTTGAGCTTAGATTCTGTTAACATTGCTGTAAGAGAGGCTGTATAAACATTAAATTGCGCTTTATATTAACTCAGAGAGCTGGAAACCGTTGATTTTAAAGCGAACTGAAACTGAAACTGAAACTAAAACTAAAACTGAAATTGTTTTACTTTTGCGACTGAAACTTAAACTGAAACTGAAATTATTTCGAACCAACGACTGAAACTGAAACTGAAACTGAAACTAAAATCGGCTACTGAAACAACACTAACGTTTATACACTTTCCTGCTTATTGTTGTTCTTCCGAAACATAATGTAGATCATTCGTCCAAAACAGAGTTTGGCATTTCCATGAAACAGTGTCAAGTTCAAAGAACTATTTTACATAGTTTAACTTAACGTTGACTTGACATGACAGTAACAGCTAATTTTATGAATGTAAGAAAATGGCATTGGCATGTTTGGGTAAACTCTGGGTCTGTCTCAAAAGCGGAAGCGGAATCGGAATCTGGGTCTAACAACGGAAATAAAGGCGGAAACACGGTCTAAAAAGCGGAAACGGAAACGGAAAGCAGGTCTAAAAGCTGGAAACGGAATCACTGTCCAAAAAGAGTGACAGCAAGTGGAAAATGTGAATAAATAAATAGAATTACGGTCTAGTTTGTGGAATCAAAAACAAAATGCTAAAAGCTAAATCCTATATCTTGAAATATTTAATGAATATATACGGCAATAGTAATTGAATAAACAAATAAATGGTTATTTAGTAAAGTCGTTACTGAAAATGAGAAAACGAGCAGAGCTAAACGCTTCCTGCACTTTTAGGATCACAAATAAATATATGCACATTTCAGTTACCAACTCAACTACCAATCTAGCCTTACTTCGTCGACAGTTTTCAGGGTCTGTTTCGATTGCTAACATTATCTATATTCGATTTAAACTCGTTCATGGATTGATCTTATATCCTGCAATAAAATTTTTTTAAGTGCGAACAAATTAAAATCTTTCAATTTCATCTTTATTTCTGATATTTCTTTTGATTAGTCTTACGGGTTTAATAAAATTATTTACTTTAATAGATTTATCCCTATCCATTATTACTCATTAAATGTCCAAAAATATGTTTAATTATGGACAGGTTTCTCCAGATACATATTTTTTCAAGTTATTATACATTCATTTTATATGAAATTCTTTATTTCTTTTAATCAAAACACTGCAAGTTTACTATTTGCTTAACACATTGCTGGCATAATGCCAACGAAATAAGGTTTTTCATTGGAAGCCCGACTTGTAACACAGCGCCGTCTAGCGAGAGAAATATCTGGAACACACTAAACGTTTCCGCTTTCCGCTTTTTCGACTAAATTCCGTTTCCACATTTTAGACCGCGTTTCCGTTTTTATTTCCGCTTTCTAGACCCCATTTCCGCTTTCATTTCTGTTTCCGCTTCATTGTTACTGCACCCACGGTAGAAGTTAACAGCCAATCAAATGGCAGCTACTTTAACAGCCAGTAACTTTAAACATTGAATGCTGTCTGATTGGCTAAAGCAGCTAACCAAATTCAGAGCCGTTTTTTTCAGACAGAAATGTGTGTAAATGTGTGCTGTTTATACAGAAACTTGTATCTATTTAACATAGACAATGGAACATCAGTGACAGCCAAAATTTTGCAAACTGCATCCTATAAAATTAACGTGACAACAATTTTAAGCCTATAGTAACGCAACAAAACAACAGCTGCGCGGTAACCATCCCTAAATAAAAGATTTCAGTAAGTCCATTGTTTAATTACCTTTAAAATGACACAAAAAGTGTTTTAAAATGTCTAATATTAAGTGAGCTACGACAACATTTTACAAAGGCTGTTCACTGATTACTGAAGGTTTTAACTTTTAACTCCCTCTAACCCGCGTAGTTGGAAGCGGGTTAAATTTGTATAGAAAAAACATGAAGCGGAGTTAGCCAGAGTTAAATTTAATCCATTCGCGAAAAGAGTAGAGTTAAATTTAACTCCATATATTTTTAACTCCACAAGTGATTCGCGAAAAGGGTTGAGTTAATTTTAACTCTTTTCATGAATGCGAGTAGAGTTAAAATTTTTAACTCCGCATAACTCGGCGAGTTAAATTTAACTGTTTTAACTCATTCGCGAAAAGGATCGAGTTAATTTTAACTCTACTCTACCCATTCGCGAAAAGGCCCTAAGCAAGTACTGAGCGAGGGTCTTGTCTCCATTACCCCCACCCCTCAAATTCAGAAACCTTGACAAATTGAGCTAAATTTGGCATGGGTAGGCATGGGTAGCCACGCTGAGTTCAAGTAATACCTATAGCAAAATTTTTGAGTTTGCGAAATTGAGTTCCCGATCCCTATAGGTTAAGTTGCTACTTGCTGCATCATGTTTTCCCCTTCAGCAGTGAACTGTGCCTCAAGAACGCTCAGAATGCATAAGGCAAAGCGTAATATTACCGGAGGCGCAGTGAGTACAGGTTGCAGTGTGCAATTGTAATACGATAATGCAAGAATTCGTGGGACAGCATTGGAGATCACAGCAGCATTGCGATTGACATAGTGCCTCACTACAAAGCCTGTAAAATCCTTCAGGTCCGTCCATTGTTGTTATCGAAACAAAGCCGCAAACCTATAAACATCAGAAGTAAACTGGCATAATATCTACCAACATCCATCGTTTTTACAGCGTAGGTTATTATACTTAAGTATATAATATATGCTTTAGTGTTACTAGGCCAGCTTTACGAAGGTTTACTTTTTATATTTCAATTTATCCTACTTTTTGTTGTTACAGTATGTTTAACCTTGCCGCTATATTTATTGTCCACGAATTTATAAAGCGGAAGCAGTATAATTTATATAACTAAAAATGAAAAAGATTGCAATGCTACCAAACCCATACAAGTATTAGGCAACCCTAGTTCCTCACCTCACCAACTTTAGGCCTGAACACGCAATTGCCATGAATCTTTGTCTGATAACTGCAGCACATGCTCTTACAGTCGTGATTATGAATGCAAATTGATCCTTCATCCTCATGAACACTATCACTGCTACGAATTTTCTAAAATATAAAGCAATGTAATAGTGAATCAGAATAAATTACGTGAGCATTTTTTCGTCTGCTAGAGATATTTTTAATTCGACCTCCAGTCAGGAAGGACCCTTCTGGATAAATAAACATATAAGATGTTCAACAGAGATGTGTCTTCTTCTTTTTTCTATGAGCACGTCAGCCTATGTAGGTGGCGTTTCGAGGGTTGGGTTGGGTAAGGGAAGGGAAGCATTGCGTATCACATTTCAAAAATTTCTCAACGAAATGGAGGGCAATCGAATATATAAAATTGCTTCAGAATTGACAGAGGAATTGAGAAAAGACATGAAGACAACCACTGTAGTCACTACATCAGGTGACTCTTCGGATGTTTTTTTCAAGATCGGAATAAAACCTTTTCTATAAGCCAGCTCCCTGCTCAGTGCTCACCCAATGAAGCTCGTTACTTTTAGGAATTACAATTTTAAAATTTGCGACACTGAACTAAGTCTCATCTCTATACATACTTGGCTTCACAATGTTCTCCTCCTTAGTCAGCTCAGCATGAATCACAATAAAATTGCCAAACTTACTAATGCTAATTGAGCAAAAATGGTGCAGAAGCAAATCAAATTAAATAGAAAACCTTGGAGCACTAAATTTGACGTCATACGCAACTGCTCAATTTTTAGCTACATAGAAGTGCACAAACATGGCGCAAGTATTTCTGAAATTTAAATTGTGGAAGTGGTCAGTTGCAAATGACACTTGTGTCAATAGAATCTACACAAATTAATAGACCTTTCGTTTTCACTGTCAAGGATTGGCAGTATATAGTTTCTGCTTCGTTTGAATGGATACGCGCAGACTAGAGTGCTATAGAGAATTAGGATGGTTTATCTAGTGTCGTGCCATCAGGCATTAAGGGATTCGCAGAGTTCACAAAAGAGTAGGAGGAAGGGATAGGTTTGAACCAGCTTTTGTTTGTATTCTGTCAGCATGTATCCTTGGACGGAACCTGTAGGCGTTCAACCCAACAAAACATATATATTAGACTCTACTGCAAGCAGCCAGCCGACTAGTGGCACTTGGCAGAGAAGCAAAGACCACAGATATAAAGCGTGATCCCGATCCCATCTCAAGTCTAGTTGGCATCTACGGTTGGTTACGGTAGGAACTGGCATGTTAGGTAAAGCCAGAATGAAACACTACAGGGAAAAACACGAAATATGTAGGAAGGTAAGTTTAAGCCACAAACTGAGAATATTCACTGAGCAGGAAAACATCTATGTATAAAAGCAGCAACACAGAGAACATTAAACGAGAAACATTAAAAGAGAAGCAATCTTAGATAACATAGAAGAAATCTCTTACCCTTCATACGGCAGTTAGTTACCTGCCACGACGGTCACAAATACACACTTTTGTACTTGCTTTCCAAGAAAGCGACTTCGTAAGTTTTCCCTGGCGATTTCAAACACCTATGGACTACCCGCTGGATTGGACTGGCTTGTACACCAGCATAGCGGGATAGTTATACAGGCAGGAACGGCTGTTCCACAAATATTATCGGTAGGGAGCGGTCCTAAAAAGAAATCAAATCTACAGGGTGCTGAGACTAAAAATTTGACAAATTCCAGACTGATTGCTATTACATTTACCATATACGAGAATCAATTACAATTTACAAAACTAACTTCTAGTTTCTACTGGAACTTCTCAAACTGTGGAGCCATATACGCATTTTTAGTTTTCTCAAAATAATTATGGAATTGGCGGCTACGACTATTTGTATAGTACAATAATGTCAAGAGTACTACAAACCTGATCACGCCCCATTCCCAATAAAAACTTAATCCCATTTCAAATAGTATAAGTTTCGCTTTCCGCGAAAATACCTGGAATAGATTGTAACATTCTTTGCGAATCAATTGTAGACTAAGGGACAGAACTGTGGCCGGTTCCGTTAGAACCGAAACTAAAATAAATTTTATAACCGTAATCAGATCCGTTGTCTTTGAACCGGCCGGATTTGAAACCTTGAAAATATGATTTATTTGTTTTAACCGTATTAGAATTTTTATGAAAAAATTGCAAAAATAGAAAAATCAGAAACTTCATCAGAAATTACACCTTTACATTTGGCCCATGTCAAGAAACAAGTTAGAACCCTCAGAACCCCCATCAGAAAAAAGCAGGTTCTCAAATTTTTTCATGCGTTTGCATCCAGTACCTTGATTTGTCTGTGACAGCGTTGCAGATCCTTTCCATCAATAGGCACTTCAGCATAGGGTTATTACCGGGCCGTGAGAGGGATCCAAGCCCTGGGCCGGGCCGGCTCGGATTAGGCCCGGGCCCAGAAAATTTTGTGTTGGGCCAGGCCCGGCTGCATAGTCTAATCTGTGTACCTAACTGGAATACGCATTCGACAATGTGTAGCGTAAATATGCAAGCGATTAGAAAGTGTTTGCTTGGAATACGCGGCATACTTTTAGTGTTCCATTACATGCTATTATATGTTGCATATGAATAGGGTAAACTCGTACTGTATGGACACTACTAAACACTTTGCCTATCTTCAACACATGAAGTTACTTGTTTAGTACGGACACTTACTGGGTGATGTATGGACACCACTAGCTTAGTATGGACACCGTATTTTCTAACTGGTTTTAGTGCTGTTTGCTCTACAAAAATGCTTGGATTATTAGTTCAAAAACGTGTAATTTCAAAAATAAATACTTTTACTAATGATTAAGAAGCTCTAGTAAGTGTTGCATGACCAGAAAAACAGCCATTAAACGAAAAATATAGTTATAAAAGTAAGAATAATCACATTTTAAGGAAATGACAGCTAAAATACCATGGACAAAAAATAAATTATAAATTTTTATATTAAAGGGATCATTATTTTGTCTTCTAAGGAACTTCTTGCTCTTGGAACTATCTATTAAAGAAATCATGAATTTTTTCTTCGAAGGAACTTCTTTCCCTTTGAACTATCTATTAAAGAAATAATTTTTTTCTTCGAAGAAACTTCTTGCTCTTTGCTCTGAACTCAAGTATGGAAGTTATGCGATGATTGAAGTTTTATGATTATTGTATAGGGAGCAAAACAGACAATAACTTGAACGATAGCTATTCGTTCATTTAAAAATTATAACAGATATTTTACTGCAGCAAAGCTAAATTATAGATTTTTCAGCTCTATTCCTAAAAATACACATGTTCAAATAAAAATTATGTACGGAAATTAGCTACAGATACAAATACAGATAGATGTGGATGAAAATTGTCTTCACAAAGAATATAAGAATTTATATTTTTGTGGTTCTGGAAAATTAATTTTTTGTTTAGATGCTGCTCACTCGAATAACAAATAAAGAAATTTTATGTTTTGTCTACGCCGCTACATCATTTAAAATTATGCGATTTTTGCTAATTTTGTGGCAGACAATTGTAAAATTTTGGAGATTTTTGAGGTTTAATCGAAAATCATTTTAAAAATTTTTAATGATAAAAATCGCAAGAAAATCAACACTGTTCAATGAAGCAATTTTGTTAAGTTTGAAATAACCTCTCTTGATATTTTGGCCAGTTTTTGGCTTATACCGTTTTTGAAGTCGTTATAGAATCCACAGAATCGAATGCCCAATCAACAAATGTCGGAATGTCTGCGGAAAAATGATATTTTATTAATGAGCGAGTTTACTGTTCTCTAATGTTTCATCAAAATTGACAACGATGGGGGCCACGATAGGCTACTTAAATTTAAATTCTGAAAATAAGTTAAATTGTTAAATTGGTACTAGTTCCTAACTTTAACACTAGCATCTGAAAAAAGTAAGAAAAAACAGTTTACATACGTATAAGTGTAGCTAGGTTCAGAGATTGCGAAGAGCCTATCTTTACTGTGTAAACATAGGTGTCCAGTCCATACAATGCGAGCGTGTCCATACAAGGCAGATGGGATGTCCATACAAGACTTAATGAAAATTTTCAGACTAAAATTGCATTTATATTAATTACAGTTAAGAAAGTGGTTGTTGTGCTCTAAATTTTTGATCATAAGAAAGAGCAGACTTCAACGAGCATTTCCATACAAAACTTTTTTAGAAACAATTTAACTTTGACTAAGAAAATTGAGGTAAAAGTTTTCGCAAAATTTTCATCAAAATGTCGTTCCTGCAAGCAATCGGTACATAAATGAGCGTCACTGGAGAAGTTTTAGGCGGTTCTTATAGCATTATAAAAGTATGCTGCGTGCGTATTCCAAGCACACACTTCCTAATCGATTGCGTATTTACGCTACACATTTTCGAATGCGTATTCCAGTTATACAGATTAGAAATATCAGGGCCCCCGGGTCTGGCAGAAAGCCCGGCCCAATTTTAGAAGCCGGGCCCATCGGGCCTATACTGGATTCACCGTGGCTGGCGGCTCTCAGCTATCGGGCGCGATGGCTTCTGCGATGCCATTGCTGCTTTTATGTGACAGGCTCAAAATAATTCTCTTCTTGAAATGAACACTTCAACATCCAGTCTTACAAACAACATGTTCGTTAACAAAATATAAATGTTCATTATGCCGGCATAAAAGGGGCAGCGGACACTGTCCGTCGTGGACAATAGAGCCTTTCCTCTTCCAAGGTAGTTTCACGCCCAGATAGGAAGTCCTGACCGAAGCCGTTGCACTGATTAGCCTTACTAAGCAAGTGGTCGCTACAGACGGGAGCAGTAAACTCATCGATATATGTACAAGAATAAAAATGCTCCGGTGGAGCATGAAAAATGCAATATGGGTGACATTAGGTTGTAAATGGACAGAGGACTAGGTTTTAAAACGTTAATATGGGAGGGGCAGGTTGTAAATGCCAGGAGGACTAGGTTAAAAGCGCACTAATATGGACCAGCTTCGCTGAACAACCCATATTCGCGAAAACTGTCCAGAGTTTCTATCGGCTGCTGCTTGCTGTTGATATTGACAGTTCTTCAGAAAATTGTACGATTTGTCAGCATGGCCTGCAAAAAAGTATATATATATATATGTGTCGTGCTCCTTATTATACAACTTAATAATACACGTACATAATGTCAACTGCTTTTCGCATCAACTTAATACAAGATTCTGCGCTGACACTGCAGAAAAAATACATTAAACACCTTTCTACCAGAACTGCATTGTTTATTTGGAATAAGCTTTAATATTTCAAAATCGTCCCGCTTGCTTTGAAAGCTGAAGAATGCAGATCTTACTCGTATGTCATGTGGAGTGGAGCATGAGTGACCGCGAATATGGGTTGTTCAGCGAAGCTGGTCCATATTAGTGCGCTTTTAACCTAGTCCTCCTGGCATTTACAACTTGCCCCTCCCATATTAACGTTTTAAAACCTAGTCCATTTACAACCTAATGTCACCCATATTGCATTTTCATGCTCCACTGGAGCATTTTTATTCTTGTCCTATTTCATTTTTAAGGTTCTCAGTAAAAAGCAAAAACGTTAAAGCTGTGTGAAAGAAACTTTAAAAATTCCGCCAATCAGTAATCGTCAACCGAAAGTACAGAACAAAGAAGCTTGAAAAGTTCCAAGTTCTTCCTTTTTCTCTATTTTGACAGAAATCCAACATCCAGTACCCATGGCTGCAATAGTTTTAGTTGCTGTATGCCTGTACCTATATAGCATACAGCACTCTACTGCAGTGCAACCAAATGCAAACTTTACTGACTATTTTCTGTGGAGTTGGAACTTAGAAATTTTCCGAAAATGGCTATTTGGCCGGACCAACTTTGGGCCGGCCGCCTGAACGGTCCCGACCAGATATCGAAAATCGCCCTCGTTAGGACATATAAACCCTTCCTGAGATCCTTATGCAACAAACCAAGTCTCTCTAGCGTCTTCCCTGAGTCCTGTAGCTTTGACAAAAAATTGGCCATTTTTGGCCAGTTTAGTGCCAAGTCCACTTTTGGCCGGCCGTACAGATGGCTGGCCGGGCCGGGCAGCGAAAAAATATCAAAAAGGTTCACTTTCGGGATATATACGTTCAGAAAAACCAAACTTCACCTGCTGAAAATGCCCAGATCGTTCTAACACTCCGACAGAAAATTGCATTTTTCCAAGCGTGACTTACACGGAAAAAAACAAACGGACCTAACTTGTCCGGAAGCGAAAATTTACAGAGTTGGAAATTTTGACCAAAACTTTTTTGCGACTTGTAGTACTCGTCGTGTAGATTCCAACGATACCAAAATTGTCCAGTTTGGTTGAGTATTTAGCTGGCACGGAGCTCGAACGGGTCTGCAAGGGCGCACAGAGCCTTTTACACCCATTATAGGGGAGCGCTATCGCGCTCCCCTATAATTTGTATACTAAAAAGACACGCTCTAAATGTTTTCATGGTTTTGAGTTGCTTGGCGGCCTCTTGCTTAGAGGATTTTAAAAAGGGTAAGACAAAGAGAATACAACGGAAGAATCCAACCATGGATTTTTCTCAAATCTGTGGACTTCGGGGATGATCACTGGAATCTTTCTGAAAGGATGGTAAAACAAACATATATATATATATATATATATATATATATATATATATATACCAATCAAGCCGACCCGCTATCCGGTGACCAGCGACCACATAGGGGACCGAGCGTTAAAGGTCTGCTATGCGGTCTGAATCGTTGACGGAATTCAGACTCCTGTTCTGCACTGTCATGGTACCGCTCAGCTTACCTGTACAAACTAAAATGTACAGGGGGTGGCTCTCCGAGTTAAGCTTCCTACATTTACAGTTTTCTGTAAATGTAGGAAGCTGCTCGGAGCCCGTAACACATTTTTAGTTTGTACAGACAAGCTGAGCGTGCCACGACGCAGTGCGGGACCCAAGGTGGATTTCAGATCAGCGATTCGAACTGCATAGCGAAACTTCGGTCTATAATGATGTGATGCCGAGATGCTGAGTCCTTATTGGTATATATATATATATATATATATATATATATATATATATATGTTTGTTTTATCACGAAGATTCCCGTGATCTCCGAAATCCACAGGCTGAAAATCAATGGTTAGTTTCTTTCCGTTGTGTCTCTTTGATGCCCACCCTTTTTAAAATCCTCTAGCTTAGTGCTTGTATTTCATGAAAAATGACTAGGCGTGTCTTTGTAAATTATGGGAGCGCCGCTCCCCTGCTGCAGACCGTTCAGCATTCTTCAGCTCATCTCCAACCAAATAGTTATTTTATTGTGATTAGTGTTAGCTGAGACAAGTCAGAATTTCCAACTCTGTAGACTTCCAGTTTGATTTTTTTCCGTGTAAGTGCAGCTGGAAAATACTGTCGAGAATTTGTTAGAACATTCTGAAATTGAGTGGAAAGTTTGTTTCTGGTGCCTGTATCGAAGTGAACCTTTTGATGATACTTTCGCTGCCCGGCCGATTCGGCCATTAAAGAAACGGCAAACTGGCCAAAAATGGTAAATTCTTTGTCAAGCTCACATAGAGAGACTGATTTGACACGCAAGTTCTCAGAGAGAACATACGAGGAGCATTTTCGATATCTGGTCCGGGACACGGAAACCGGCAAAGCAAGAAGTTAACTCCACAGAAAACTCAGTCAGTAAAGGTTGCATTGTACATAGAGTGCTACAACATGCTATATAGGTACAGACTACCGTAACCGTAATGCAGCCATGAAGTTTCTGTCCATAGAAGGAAACTGAACTTTCAACTTCTGTTCTGTACTTTTGCGATACTGTACAGAAGTTTCTTTCACACAGCACTGGCAGTTTTGCTTTTACTGAGAACACTTAAAAAGCAATTAGGACAGAATAAAAATGCTCCAGTGAACATGAAAATGCAATTATGAACGACATTAGGTTGTAAATATGGACTAGATTTTTAAAACGATTAATGGGAGGGGCAAGGGTTGGTAATGCCAGGAGAGGACAGGGTTAACGCACTAATATGGACCAGCTTCGCTGAACGTATATTCGCGGTCACTCGTAACTCCCACTCCAGCCACGGTAAGACAATTTCAGCTTTTCAACGAAGCGGGACGATACAGTAACCAAACATTCCCGAAAATGCGTAATGCGGTTACGGTAGAAAATTGTTTAATAACTTCTGCAGTCAACGCGTCTTGTATTAAGTTGATGCGAAAAGCAGTTGACATTAAATATTTGCGCGTCATATTGTCGAGACCCGTAATAAGGAGCACATTTTATATCTCTCTGAAAAAAAATTGCCGTGCGGCAAGCTGATTTTCGGCGAGAACTTGTCGGTAGCAACTGTACTCGGTAAACTTCTGGACGATTTTCGCGGCAAACCAGGTTGTTCAGCTGATCCTGCCAGGCAAACTTGTCTCACGGCATTGTAGATTTGGTCTCTGTCGATTTGCCTGTGTCACCCGTATTCGCATTTTCACGCTCCACCAGTACTGGTACTGTATCGATTGGTACCAGTACTGTAGCACGACCGCTGCTGTAAAGCTGTCAGTGCAACGTACTCTGAAGATGCTGGAAGAGCTTGTGTGTCCACTTTGCCGTATATGAACATTTATATTTTGTTAACAAGCCTGTTGTTGTAAAAGCTGAATGTTCATTTCAGAGAAATTGTGAGCCTGTCCTCGCACTAAAAGTAACGTGGTATCGCAAGCCATCGCACTGAGCTGAGCCTCCGCCGGCGACAATCCGGTAGGATTCCGAGAAGGGCCGAGCTCTGCCAACCCGAGACCCCTGATCCAACCTGTCTGTACATATTGGAATACGCATTCGAAAACGTGGCAACGCAAATACGTTGGTGGCAACAGGTGCACTGCGTATACGCATGTAGGAGCAAATACCCGTGACGCTCGTACCATTACGAGAGCTGTATTTTGATGAGAACACCTCTATTTTCTTAGTCAAAGACCCAGAATGACTCACCAAAAAGTTTTGCAGTGGAAAATGCTCGTTGAGAAATATGATCAAAAATTTAGTACAACCTAATACTGCTGCTGTAATTAATAAATGCAATTTTGAGTCTGAAAATTTTCATTAGAGATGCTGAAAACGCTGCAGACACGCTTCATTGTGGACTGGACACCTATGTTACAGTAAGAAGAAGCAAACCGTCATGAACTACACTTGCCCGTAATATTGCTTACTTTTTTTTCAGATGTAGTGTTAAAGTTAGGAACTAGTACTGTTTAACAATTTGGCACTATTTTCAGAATTTTAAATTTAGAAATGGCGTGGCTTATCGTTGTCAACTGATGAAGCGTGGAAACAGTAAACTCGCTCATTAATAAAATATCATTTTCCGAGAGCGCATTCCGGTTGAGCATTCTGTGAGACTACTAACTTCAAAAAACGGTAAGCCAAAAACTTGGCCGTAAAATTTATTTTCAAACTTAACAAAAATGCTCATTGAGCAGTGTTGGTACTCTTGCGATTTTATCATTAAAAATTTTAAAATGATTTTTCGATTAAACCTCAAAAATCTCAAAATTTTGCAATTGTCTGCCACAAAATTGCCAAAAAATGTAATTTAAATGATGTAGCAGCCGGAACATAAAATTTCTTTATTTGTTATTCGAGTGTATCTAAACAAAAAATTAATTTTCAAAGAACGAAATACTGTGGCAATTTTCTCCGTACTCTGTATTTTGTATCTGTAGCCTTCCGTACACCGAGTTTTATTTGAACATGTGTATTTTAGGAATAGAGCTAATAATTGCTTTTGCTGCAGTAAAATATCTGTTATGTAAATGAGCTGAGCCCAGCAGTTATTGTCTGTTTTGCTCCCTACAGTAATCATAGGCTTCCGTCGTCGCATAACTCCATAAGCTGCGTA
>JASAND010013812.1:0-25050 GCA_030248195.1 Trissonchulus latispiculum
TCTCTGAAAGCTACGATCTTCCGAATCTGAGTACATATAAACGCGAAAGTTCATATAAACGCTAAAGTACATATAAACGACAAAGTTCATAAAAGGAGCAAGGTAATAAAAGCGATAAATTTTAAGAGGCAGTAAGTTCATATAAACCGCTAAGACAAAATACATAAAAACATGAAGTTATTAAAAGGGCAAAGTTAATAAAAGCAGAAAGTCAATAAAAGGGTGAAGTTTTGGAAAGTGCATATAAACGGTTAAAGACATAAAAGGACGAAGTACATATAAAAGAGAAAAGAAAACTTTCGAAGTACATAAAAAGTGCATAAAAGCGCTAAAATTCATATAAACGATAACTTACGATTTTCATATAACTGTCAAAAAACTATGTCTGCTATATCTAAACTTAACGCCGCTATCGAAATGGGGGTTTGGAAAGATGATCCTCTTATGACAAGGTCCCTTAAAGACAAAGCCGTTTCCCTCATAAAAACAGAATGGGATGGCAAAGAAATTGTTGGATCAGACGAATTTTGGACCTATGCCCAATCCCTACCCCAAATCACCACCACATCTGTTAGCTCAACCCTCTCCTGCCACATTTGTAATGAGGCGTACCAACTTTTGCCGAGCTAAAAAAGCATAAGGCAACGCATCCCTCTAATCCCAGTTTTCATTGTCCACATTGTGAAAAGACCTTCACCAGAAAAGATAACTTGAACAGGCACATAAATAAGTTCCATCCTACAACTGCGCCCCCTTCTTATGAGTGCCGAAAATGCGGCTTTAAATATAAAACTTATAAAGGTTATCAAGGCCATCTTAGGACTCATCGGGAAGCCCCAAAATTCCCAGACCCTCGAACCCTAAGACAGACCCACTTCTCCAATCTCCCTACTGAAGATGCCCCAAAACTGACTAAAAGTATAGTTTACTCAGCTGGAAAGTAGAAAAGTTATTCTTAAAGAAAAAACCGCTAGACGTCAAAGGGAAGCCGCAAAGAACATAAAAGGGTTTGATGAAAAGGTTTGGGACCTAATAAACGATAAAGTGGTTTTAGAAGGACTACGTGCAAAATTTGAACAAAACAAACAGGCTAGGGAAATATTACTGACTACCGGTGAGAAGAAAATAGTATTTGTGAATTCGTTTGAAAAGTATTGGGGCACTGGAACTGAAACCTATATAAAGGACTATCAAGGAGAAAATCGTCTTGGAAACCTATTAGTAAAAGTGAGGGACGAAATTAATAAAATTAGTAAAAGCTCAAAGTCTGCACACAAAACATAAGGATGGACTACAGTTACTATTGGAGCATTATTCTGGATAACGGAGAAACATCACTAGGGGCTGGGGTGTTTGATTCATTCGCAGAGGCTAGGATGGATGCTGAAAATTACATTAGAAACAACCCTGAAATTAATGCAGCAGGAATAATTTTAGAAAAAGCTTTACCATTTCGAAGCGATGTAAAAATGACAATATTCGTTTGTTTAGCAGATGGTACTGAGTATGCGGTAGGTAAAAGTCTGCAATAGCCTCCATTATCCCAACAGTCCTCCTAAGGGCTACTGTAAATAGTTATGTATATGTGTTGTATATAGAAAAAATTAATAAGAATAAAACAGAAAAACACAAAAACATTAGATGATGATGGACCGGGCTTAGTTGTGGACATAGTAAGTAAGTAGTTTAGATACGTAGGTAGCTTAGGTAGGTAGATTAGTTTAGGTAGGTAGTTAGTCCGGTAATGGGCCGACGCCGGGTCCCAAGCCCCGGGGGAAGAACACAGAGGGTCGGAAAGTGGAGTAGTGATAAACCTATACAACTCTACATACATTTGGAAATACTTACCTTCTAACCCATTGATAGAATATTAAAAAAATTGAAAACCCCAGGGACAACAGGTGGTGTGTGAAGAAAATTTTCGGACAGAAAACCCTAAGGACGACAGACGGTCTTGGAAAGAAAAGTTTCAGACACAAACCCCAGGGGAGAACAGATGGGGTTAACACAACTTTCAAACACAGATCTCAAGGGACTTTAAACTTTCAAGGTCACTCCCTCCCGGGAGTGGGGCTCGAAATGTTCCTACTATACTACTGACGTAACTGTTACTCTCAAATTTAATTCAAAGTAGTAATTACTAATTTTCAAGCTAGAAAAAATAAGTGACGCTTAAAATTTCTGACTCATAAATATACATACAAGCTCACTTACTAAGCTATAAGTTAAACACAACTCTTAATTTTAAGCTATAAGAACGCTTCTGTCATTTGATAAAATTAATAAGAAGCTACAAAGTCTGGCAATAACTTATAATAATAAAAAGAGAAATTTAAAGCAAAAACCCGTGAGCTGCAGCGGGAAAAAATAAGTGGAGTAATCCTATTATTACTCTATTAGCTTTCTCGAATTATTGTTGAAATTATCTGAACGTTACTAGAAATTTTTGAAAAAAGAGAGGCACTGAACTGATTCGCTGTATAAAAAACAATTAAAGCACAAAACCCGGGCCGGGCCGACCGCCATAATGCAGCCTGCAATACAAATAAACAAACTATACGTCTAGCAGACTGGACCAAATTAATGAAAAGTCTATTATTCAATTAAGGAAGCAATGTCAATCTAAGTTTGATAAGAATCTGCAGAGAGCTAAAGTCAAAGATTTCATAAAATTTTAAAATTTCAAAATTTAATTTATTAGTTTAAAAAACAGCCCTGATTTATAACACAGAGTAAGGTGTAAAATTGAAGCTGTGCTCAGGTCGGCCGAATATTTGAGATTTGGGAGTTTTGGGGCGGCAAGTGGCTTCTGCGGACTTGCCTCAGTGTACGCCTTTAAGGGGGGGGGGGGCTACTTGGGTCAAAAATTCGACCCTCTCCGATTTCGCTCAAATTGTGCCCATTGATACTCCTTAGGGTCCTACACAAACCATTGAAATTTGAGGCGATTTCGTCCAGGAACAAAAAAGTTACAGTCGTTCAAAATTTCCAATTCCTATTGAAGATGGCCCAAAATCGGAACTTTAGATTTTTCGCTTCTGGCAACGATAACTTACTCAAATCAAAACCGTTCAAAACATTCTATAGCTCATTTTGTAGCTAAATACAATATCTAAAACTTGTCGAAGAGCTTTTTTCAAATTTCGGCTTCTAACTGTTGTAGTAATCGTTTCTGTGAGAAAGCCTCCAAAACACTGAAATTGAAAAATCACGAAGATATGGTTTTCGACCGATAACTTGAAACTGCTACAAAATGGACGTTTGTGCCAAGAAGAAAAGTTGTTTAGAATTGAAAAAGCTATCGATTGATGTAGATATTGTGCATATTGGTAAATTTCGAAAAATTTCGAAAATGTCACATTTTGACTTATTTTTGGGGCTGCTTCACGGAAACGATTATTACAACAGTTAGAAGCCGAAATTTGAAAAAAGCTCTTCGACAAGTTTTGTATTTAGCTACAAAATGAGCTATATAATGTTTCGAACGGTTTTGATTTGAGTAAGTTATCGTTGCCAGAAGCGAAAAATCTAAAGTTCCGATTTTGGGCCATTTTTAATAGGAATTGGAAATTTTGAACGACTGTAACTTTTTTGTTCCTGGACGAAATCGCCTCAAATTTCAATGGTTTGTGTAGGACCCTAAGGAGTATCAATGGGCACAATTTGAGCGTAATCGGAGAGGGTCGAATCTTTGACCCAAGTTGCCCCCCCCCTTAAAGAAACATTCTTTTCCTAGCCAGCATTTTTGGGCAATGTCCCAAGATGAATTTTGGCTTGCAGGAATCCGGTGGGGCCCCCAAAATTGGATCGATCTACCCAACTCCATAAAACTACAAAATCTTTGAATAGTGTTCTAAAATTTTACACTTAGTTTCACAATAAAAGTTAAGGTTTCAGTCTTTAAAATGCATTGAGTTAATCTCAGTCATATTTCGGGTATTTATTAAAAAATTTAAAAAGTTTGTCAAGTTTCTTCCTTATTAATGTCTATCAGCCTTGAAGCTTTCTGCATTAGAATTAGTTTTCAAGCAAATAGCCATATTTGCAGTTTAATTCAGATGCAAGATAGACAAAAATGGATTACATGCTAATGTTAATATGTAATATTAACAATTAATATTATATTAATTAATACTTAATATTAATAGTATTTTAATATTTAATACTAATATTTATATTTAATATGAATGCATAAATAATATTTAATGAAATAATTTAATTTAATGAAATAAATTAAGAATGTAATTAATTTGATTAATATTTAATATATATATATATATATTTAATTTACATTTATGTTAATTTAATGTATATTTTAATTTTTTGCAGATATTTTAAGTTGTGGCATTATTGTAGTATATCAGAGCTAGATATTCTAAGCTAATTTCCAGTTTTATACGGTCAATATTTCGTTAAGGTTTTAGCTACAGAAACTGATGGGGCTCCCTAAACGTTGACCTTTGTGTTTCACCTGTCCACTTCCATTTAATGGAGACTACCATCTCAGCGGGAGATGCGATTAAAGGATTAATTTTACTTTCAACTTTGGGGCCCCCACCAGATTCCTACAACCCTGAATTTTTACATGGGAGGTCGGTGCAGAGACCTAGCCCGAATCAAATCCCGTATTAATGTCGAGACTAGGTACATATTTAACATTGTCGTCATCAATTAAATTCAAGACATACACCCCAACTTACAATATCGACGCTTCCTTCGTGGGCATCCGCTAGAAGTTGCTGTCTTCTTTCCTCCAGGGGTCTGTCGATGGCACCAGTATATCTTACCTAAAACCAAGAGTACATATTATATATCTATATATCTATTATGTACTCTTGCTAAAACAAAAGAATTATAACAATACACAACTTTTAACTAAACCGCTACCGAATTTTTAGGCATCATACTGGACATGACAAAGCTGAAAATGGACAAGAACTTCAGACCAGGTCGGCTCGCACATATCCACATGTCCACGCTCCAAAACTTTGTCATCATTGCCCGTGTTTGAAAACTTGCTCTTAATAATATAATTTTTACGGATTTGGAATAATTCTATATTGGAATTTTATGATAACTGTCTGAAAATTTCTGTTTCTTTACAGTAGGTTCAGAGAGTAGAGTTGAAACAGTTTAAGTGGTTTCCCCTTGCAGGTGTGTAAGAATGAACTGTTAAATTCTTTTTTGTGCCGTGACGGGCGAGTGGTTAAGGCGTTCGTCCTTCGCTGCCACAAGTCATTCACAAATCCTCTTGAGCACAAGCAGGTGTAAGCACGTATCCCAACTTAGCCCAACTTAGCTGGTCGGTAAATGGGTACCGATGCATTGGAAGGTAACGGTGAATCTGGCGTAATGCCTGATGAATGGTTGTCCCCTTCCACAGATGTAGTAAACAGTTGAGTTGTCACTGGCTGCGGGCTGAGAAAAGCACCAGCGCCCTATAACTTATTGTAGGTAGGAGTGTTCTGGTGGAGCCACTTAAACTCTTTTAAGCCTGGTTTGGGAAAGATTGAGCTAACTTTCACTCCGTTAACTCGGCACCAAAGAAACATTGGTCAAATTTTATAAGCATATTATTGACAATTGAACGTTGAAGCTTAGCAGCTAATTTTTAACCCCGACACCTACTGGTTTCTGACGCTGCATTTACAAGAAACAAGAAGCAACAAGAAATTTACCTATTAAACTTTTACAACAACAAGCGTTCCAATAAGGAGAAGTTCAATCAATAGTCGAAATTTTTTTCAATTTTCAGAAATAAGCTACATAAGGTGCAGGTTTGGGTATTTGCAGCAAATTTTGAATTTCTGTAATTTGCTCAATTCTTAGAATTTAACTATAATTTTTATATCATTTGAAAGCTTAGAATGTGCTTGTTACAGCTAGGTAGGGTATACCTGTCTCATTTCAACTCTTCGACTTGAACATGCGATAACAAGAAAACAATTTTTAAACATGGATTTCTCGAACTATGGGAAAGCTTAAGAAAATCGATCAGTTCAGGCTTCAAAAGAAATGTCTTCCCGAGGAATATTTTTTTCTGAAATTTTTTAGTGATCAGGTAAGCTCACGATTTTAAGAAAAATGTACATTTTTTCTGATTTTCGTTAAAATTTTAACGTTTGGATGCTTATTTCTCTCGGACGGAAAGACAAAACGGGAAACCATGAAAAAATAGCTCTCGGCAATTGCCCCAAAATTGCGTGTCTAAAGCCGTTTTCTAATTGGTTGCATTAGTTGAGCGAACGTTAACAAATAAGAAAAGTAGTATCATCATTTATACTTTTTAAAATTTAGTGTATTCCATATCATAGTCTTACTTCAGAGGCAATGCTGAGCTCATGCAAGAGTAGATCTGAGTGAAACTTGGCTCGCTGATCTAGAAATGCTCTGGCCATGAGAGACTCTTCTAGCCAGTAAACCATACTGGATCGGAGGTACTTAAGTGATAAACACCCTGGATAGGGATTAGGGATTAAACCAAAGAGAGGGGTCCATAGATTAGTAATCTACGTCCACAGCAGCAAATCTTGACGGGGTTTCTAGAACAGAGGAAAAACTGTGTTTTAAGAACCAGAAAGGTTGGCTTGATAACAGTCAGAGGAGGGGGATTAGTGATAACCTCCAATGGGACTGTTTTTGACATCTAGCCAGCAAATTCAGAAGTCAAAAGCAGTGCAGAACAGCATCGGGATTATACGAAGAAAAATCGACCTGTTTTTTGACTGACAGTTACGTAGATTATGGTTAACCAGGCGCTTATGTTCTTTGCTTTCTGTCTTTTGTAAAAGTAGATGATCTAGACAATCACATGGCGTTCGACTGGATGCGATTGCGGCACTTTTCGGCACTTTTGTGCCAATGGTCGTACAACAACTTGGTCCTTGCCCGCTCTTGCTTCATGTTTTCTATCCGTGATCTTCTCCTCTCTGCCTCTTAATTCCAGCCTTGTGTGGAGACAATAGCAACAAGAAAAAGTGGTCTGCAAACGCAGCAGGAGTTGCGACTGCATCCCAGTCAGGGACCGGCCTACGAAGACTCGTATTTGGTTAAGCTTGCGGCTGGTATTAATTTTGAAGTTTCCAAAGACTACATTGTAAAATAACAAAACTGCTCAACGACGAGCTGGATCACGATCACTGTCTATTCAAATACGAAGGGTCTAACATGCCACTTCACAAGTTCAAAATAGAATATACAATAGCAAAAATTAGACGACATTAAACACCGAATTTTATCGCATTAATTGTGCAATGTCTCAATCCTAATTAGACTACAAGAGGAGACAAACAAGGTCATTTGGTCTGCAAATTATAGTGTAAGGGAAGCAGAAATAGGAAAGATTGACAAGCGTGATATGGATGATCAGATGATGGCTCGGTGGTGTTGTGGTTCGCACGCCTCACTGCAGTGCAGAAGGGGCGTGGTTCGATCAACGGCCAGAACAATTAATTGCTTCAGTAAGAATAACCTCCTAATTCCCCTCCCCTAGGTCCTGGTTTCAAGGGTGCACCCTCTATCTAGTGACACCTCCCTTCTTGTGGCGCCCTCTGTCTTATTGGCTTACCAACTTCTGACAGAGACGCAACAATAGGGCCGGGCATTGACTTCGAAAAAATCTGTCATTGCAGACTAGAATAGGCAAGAGTCTATAATAGGAAGAGTGGTACACTCAGCTCTTTTTAGTAGACTACTCTCCGAGGTTTCGGAGGGGTTCCCACTCAGCTTTGTTAATCGTGTGTAGATATGTAAAGGGATTAAAATGAATATAATTTGTCGTAGCTGGTATGGTAGAGTGAGCTGGTACAAATTCAACTTGTAATGTGAACAAGATTTTTGTATTCTTAGTGTCAAAAGTACCTCTTTATTTTTTGTGTATTTGTATTTATTAATTAGCAATAATGTTCGCGTTTAAGCAGATTTGAGAAAACCGTTAACTGATGATTCATAGTCGGCCGGTTCGACTCTAAAACATGATGGATAAAACATCACTAAATTAGCATCACATTTACACATTCAGGTTATTTTTGTTGTATCCTTGAGATACGTCCCGCTAATAGACATACCGTAATGTTCTAGTGGTAGAACATATGTAACGTGTCTTGTGAAGCTATAATTAAAGTTAGTTGTTAGTTTTCCACAATTTTACAGCAAAATTTAACATTCGCTAGCATGGTTTAGCGTTTCCACCATTCACTGAAGCCTTTGAAATAATATTATTAGCTAAACTTTCAGAAATTTTCTTTTGGCGGGCCGGGTCGAGCCAAATTTTGTCATCAAAATGTTTGGCCGCAATTTAGACAGCGGGCCGAGCCGGGCTGGGCCGAGCAAGATTTTGGAGCGGGCCGGGCCGGGCCGAAAAAGTCCGGCCCTTGCTCATCTCTACTACCCAGCCAAAAGTATAAGTCATTTAATTCTGACACCTAACTCTACTTCTAGCCGCTATAAGACTTTTAATCAAAACATTTTTTGCGATATTTGTACAAGTACAATTAGAAACATCTACATACCTATTTTTTTTGTTCAGTCGGTCAAGATTTAAGACTTTTGAAACGGGGAACTAGGTACTAGTGTTTGAGGCCGGCCGGCTTAAGCAGGCCGCCGGCCGACGACTTTCGCTCGCCGGCCAGCCGCCGGCTGCCGGCCGGGATGCAAATCAACAGTCAGAAATTTACAATTTAGAACAACTAAGCTTAAAATGAACTGCAAATCTGGTTTTTGTCTAGTTTGTGCACGTACACGTACAACTACATGTTTCTGACACTTAAAAATCAATATCTTAGCAGTGATAATAGCTGCATTGCAAACTGCTCCAGGCCGGTAGCCGGCCGGCCGGCCACCGCCCGGCGTACGGGCTCAACGGCCGGCCAGCCAAAGGGTCTGGCTGGGCCGTCCGGCGACTCTCCGGCCGGCGGCTAGCCGGTGAAACGTCGGCTTATTTCAACTACTACTAGGTAGGTACTACATGAGAACGAGAACTGTGATGTAAGGTAAATAAAGGCTGTGGGCAATTTTCGTCGACTGAACAACAACGCTGTCAGTGTAGGGAGAACCCTCGTCGAATTGAACATAAAGAAATGCTTAAAATTGACAAACTAGCGATTTTTTTAGGATTTTCTAAAAATTTTGGGATTTTTGACCGCCCTCTGCATATCCGATACGCCCTTTCGAGCTTCTTTATGCTGCCACATATATGCTGAGTTCAATTGAATAAATACACAGAAGATTAAGCTCTATAGTATTCTAAGCTAAGGCGAAGTGGGGAGTAGGTAGGAGTTAGTAGTTTCTTTTCTGAAACCTCAGCAAGACTGTTCCACTTTCTTTATCGAAGGGGCTGAAGGCCATTATTCTAATACTGTCCTTGTATTAGGCCAAACTGTGTAGGTTGCTAGGCAATTCTTAAGATAGCAGAAGCACTGAGTTGTAGCAAGGACAATTTTCCTGTGCAAATTGAACTGTACCTAGACTGTAGTCTTACTGTAGTGACCTTTCAAAGTGTTTCAGCGAAATGGAGCACCTGCTTCTGGAAAGTGTATATAGCTAAGTAAAACTCAAGGTCCCCTTAGAAGTTGTCGTTAACTGTAGGTATCACTTAAGATTAATTCTTAGCCCAATGAAACAGCATGTTTGCAAAAATGAGTACGTGAATTTGCATGAGACCAATCATGCAATGTAAATGTGATACAGTAAAGCAAACAATAAAAATAAATCTTGTATTAATTGTGACAGAAGTCTCAGCAATTCTCAGAAGTTTCAGCAATTAGTTTACCGTTTGCAAATCGAAATACCAAAATCAATCAAATCAAATCAAATTGAATCGAGAAACGGGTTTCAGATTATTTTTCAACTATACCAGGCAAATTTTCAGGAACAGTGAAATAGAATTCGTCATTTTCTCTTCCTCAATCATCACCGTCATTGCTGATGGAAAAGTGCAAATGTGTCTTCAGTTCAGCTTAGCAAAAGCGTTTTCAAAGTTGAATTGCAGAAGTTTGAAAAATGTTCAACTTCTGCCTGATGAAATGCAGGTTTGACCAAATGAGAACGGTAGACAAATATATCCGGTAGACTCTCCGGCACAATATCAATCCAACAAAATAACAAAACAGACAAACAAAAAGATCAAAACAAATATCAAAACACAGTTTAGGTAATCTCATTCTTATCAGAATCGGAAATAATCCACACCTACTCCTCTCCAAAACCTACTCCTAAGCTCCAACTTTTAAAAAAACCTAAGATTAATTAGACCTCCTTCCAAAATAATGAGGCGAAATAATAATAATAATAATAATAATAATAATAATAATAATAATAATAATAATGATAATAATAATAATAATAATAATAATAATAATAATAATAATAATAATAATAATGATAATAATAATAAAAACCCCGAATCCTAAACGGACTTCAAGTCCCAGCTCAAAAAACCAACCGTAAAAAGCCCTTATAGGTACTCCGTCATATAGTCAAGCAATTTTTCTGTTCCCCTTGCTTAGTAGAAAATGGAATCGAATAATCTCAGCCTTTTCAAAGGTACCGAAATTCACTTGTTTTGTCAAAGTTTACCAATTTTAAGGGTAACTGAGGTAAACCCAATTCCTAGTCAAGCTTTACTCAAAGGAAAGAAATATTGACTTGAATTGACTGAAAACATTTAGATAAGGATAAGATAATAACAGATGTCCCTCCCTCAGTCTTCCAACTTAGGAAATGTCACCGATTGGGTTGAACTAGGTACGTTTTCTACCGAACCGATGAGTCGATAGGAGAAACAAGGTTTTGCCTGCAACCTCCAAGTTAGGTTTTTCTAGTGTATTATCGATCAGCTTCAGCATCTTGT
The DNA here is from genome assembly GCA_030248195.1 of Trissonchulus latispiculum. Taxonomy (NCBI): domain Eukaryota; kingdom Metazoa; phylum Nematoda; class Enoplea; order Enoplida; family Ironidae; genus Trissonchulus; species Trissonchulus latispiculum. The sequence goes on from JASAND010013812.1 coordinate 10,850, forward strand.
TAGTTTGGAATTAAAGCTTCTATTTCAAACTGCACTAGTTTACTTTAACATAATACAAAATTTTGTTAGCACAGGTTCACAGTAGGGCATAAGCACAAGCACAAGCGCAACCGGTTCACACTATTGAAAACTTGCACAAGCACAAGAACACGCACAAGCACAAGCAGAACGCAGAGTACATTTTAACTTTTTGCACAAGCACAACGCCTGCAGCCAATCAAAATAGTTTTACCCTTTGAGCAGAAGGCGTGGCTAGGCCGAATTTCAAATACTCTTGGCTATGCTCCTGCCGTAATGTGAGCGTTTTCGTCTTGTGCTTGTGCTTGTACTTGTGCTTGTTCTTGTGCTTGTGTCTGTGCTTGTGCTTGTGCGATAGTGTGAACCAGCCTTTAATTTAATCTAATTCGTTTGAACGTATAGTCAAAGTCGTGTCCATGAGCTGAGCTAAACTTCAACTTCAAGCCTTCATTATCTCAGTGATCAGCACCGACCTATTTTGAAGTGCACTGAAATTTGAAAACTGAAATCCATGACACTGTAGAATACATATTCAGCCAACCGTTTCCTCCAAACGTTAAGACAAATGATCAGTACCATTACTTGTTCATTTGCATATTTCTCCTGACAGTGATTTATTTACTATTATACAACTCTTTTGCACTTTTACTGTGTAAAGACTGTGCATATAAATCAGATAATGCACAGTGCAGCGTGCGTATAACTAAGTTATACGCACGTTGCACGCGGGGAGGCCTGACCCTAATCTAAGTAGCTTAGTTTGTCTAGACATAACAATCAGCTGCAACATAAACGAGTAAGGTTTCATCAATTAAGGATAGGTTTAATCGTTGTATAAGTACTTTACAACACACTTTAGCGCTGTTCACTAATTTCTACTGCGCACGTCGCAGGGGAAGCCCTCGTGCGTGGCACTCGGATCTTCCCACACGGCGTGCGTATAAATCAGTGAATGCACGCTAAGGTGTGCTATAAAGTATACTTGGTTTTGGATGCGTCGGGGGGGGGGGCAATTGCAACTAATATTAAGCGAACATGAAAACGAAACCCTCTATCCTTCAGTTTTAAAATAGAAATAACAAGTAGGCCCCTAAAAGGGGCATTATTCCGCACTTGAGCCCCAGTAAACGATAAAAAAATTTGCATTACGCAGCAAGTAGTGCAGCCTTCAGTTTTTGCGCAATTTTGTTTAGTTGGTGGCTGCATTGATCGATCCCTAGTTCATTCTAAAGCTGAGCTGCATATAGTGTTGTTTCAGTAGCCGATTTTAGTTTCAGTTTCAGTTTCAGTCGATGGTTCGAAATAATTTTAGTTTCAGTTTCAGTCGGTGGACCAAAATAGTTTCAGTTTCAGTTTAAGTTTCAGTCGGCAACGTAAAATAATTTCCGTTTCAGTTTTAGTTTCAGTCGGAGTTTCAGTTTCAGTTTCAGTTCGCTTTAAAAACAACGGTTTCCAGCTCTCTGAGTTAATATAAAGCACAATTTAATGTTTATTCAGCCTCTCAGCAATGTTAACAGAATCGAAGCTCAAAACCTTAAAATTTTTAAAATTTAAGGAAAGACTGAAACTAGTTTCAGTCCAAGTTTCAGTCTTTTACCCAATATTGTTTCAGTTTCAGTTTCAGTCGGCTGCCTAAAAAATGTTTCAGTTTCAGTTTCAGGTCTCTTCTCAAAATAGTTTCAGTTTCAGTTTCAGTTTCAGTGACTGAAACTGAAACCTGTACAAACTGAAACCTAGTTTCAGTTTCAGTTTCAGTGACTGAAACATCACTAGCTGCATACACTGCTTTCGCAGTGTACATTGACATAAAAACTTAACTTATGGCGGCCATAGGTTGCTGGGTGGATGTGCAAATCAGGACCAATTCACCAAGTCACAACGTTGGTTGGCATAGCTATTCCAGATAATTATTAGATAATTGCCATAGGCTTGAGATAAGCGTCAAATTTCACGTCTGCATCGCACGCTTTTGCCTGTTGAATCACCATTTCAAGAATGCATAAGTCTGACAAGGTCGGCCAGTGGCGGTTCAGCCGCAGACAAATTCATCTTCAAATGACCACCACCTAATTTGCATATTCTTCAATCTCGTTTGCTTACTGTGACGTTTCGATCTCAGCAAGGGAGGGGGAATGAAAATCAGAGAAAATTAATGTTCCTGTTCCCTTTTAATTTTTCAAATACAACGCTGCTTAAAAAATAACACGACTCCCCTCACTTCAATAACTTAAAGCCGAAAATAGTAATTCTTTGACTGTAGTATTTTAGGCCCCCCCTGGCAAATAACATTTCGACGCGCTTGCTCTGTGACAATTAACAGTTCTTGCTTCGCAAAGACGGAAGACAGATGCATAGGATGTTTTCATTATAGACAAAATTTTTCGAATTGTTTTAATATTTCACATTTGTGAAGCAAAGACTTCCAATAAAATGGTAAAAAGGAACACCAAGTCAGGACCGGGTCGAAGCTTTTGACCCGTTGACCCAATGAATTGGCTTCATCACTGCTATTGTACTCTTAAGTTGAGAGCAAGGCATCTATATAATATCAAAACTTTCAACTATAGTCTTTGTAGGAGAACACAAAAAGGTTTATCCACATATCCACAGTATTCATACCCATATTGTGGATATTGGACGTAGTGGTAGTACAACACAATAATTTCAGTCTAAACTCCCAAAAAAAGCCAGGAGGGCCCCCCTAGTACATCCCGGTTATATGCTACAAATTTGATGACTGAATTACAGATTTGCTCACTATAAGCATACCATGACGGATGAAGTGTCTGATAGAGAAGATCCGCAACATAGTCACGCAGCCGCAGTTATCGAGTACGAATACAGACACATTAAAAGATTTGAGAACCTCCTTTTTTCTGATGGGGATTCTTGGGGTTCTACTTTAGTCTACATGGGCCAACTGCTTTAAACTTCGTTACAGTGGGGATACCGTACGGAGGAGTCTCTAGGATTACTGTAACAAAATTATTCAGAACAATAACTCCCTCCTCGGCAGCTTTCGACGATTCCTGATGCCCTACTTAGGCCTATTCAAACAGTTTTGTGTTCATTATAAACCCAAAACCGTTCGACTATTGCAAGCCTTCACACGGCTTCCCCTCATCGTCGCACATGACCGAGTTCAGCAAAGGAACTCAAACTCCTACCTTCGCCTTTCTAATTTCCAATTTTCTAATTTCATCTAATCTGCTCACGGGAGCAAAGTCAGTCAAATTAAAAATGAGAAAAACAGGATAAAACTTAAAAGGCAAGAATGCTAAAATTTGAATCAAAGATAGTGAAGTGGAGTTAAAGATCTTGGACCTAACAAGATCCGACGCGCACGGCCCGATCAGACCCGACGCGCACGAAAAATTTAATTGTGCAAACGGACCAGATCTGCGGCCATAACTTTTGTCTTGAAACAGACATGGGTGAACTACTTTTGTCTCCACATCCGTACGTACAGTCACGACATCCTTAAATTTTAAAATTTTATTATAAGAGCTTGTGTTCTGAATACTTTCGAAAATATGAAAATATTTGGACAAGGTCCAATGACCAAAGGACAGATTGGAAATGACTTGCAGTTTGTGTGAAATATATAATTTCAGACTACGTATACATTTCTTGTACAACCAATTAGCTTAGTTATAATTTCATGCAATTCTGCTAATCCAAAAATGTAACCGCAACCTGTTAGCTTAGCAGCTACAACCCTATCCAAGTTTAGCTCATGCTCAACGGTAAGTGTACGCTGTGAATCTCTGGATTAGAAAGTCAAAAATTGGAATTCAACACTGTAATCTCGAACGTTTATAACGTTAATATACATAAAGCTTACAACAATTCAGAGATTCGGGAAACTGAAGTTTTTTCCAAGTTTGCCATACAGCATACCTACGTACATTAGGATCCAGGTTTTAAAGATTCCTTCTTTAAACGCTACTTTTAAACTTACTAAATTAAATTTTTTAAACACTACTGGGTAGTGTTGAGCACCGGCCCTGTCTAGACCGACGTGGCGGCGGCCGGCCCAGGTCCAGAGTGAGCCGGTGACAAGCCGGCCAGTCAAATATGGGGAGGCCGACCGGCCAGTGGCTGTTTCTGCGGCTTATCGCTTTAAACTTGCTAAAATCTGCGTTGAAAACCATTAAAAATTTCATATTTTTACTTGTGTTTTGGATAGACGGCGAAAAGTGGCACCGGCCGGTCGGCCGGTTCAGACCGGACGGAACACAAAAAATAGGGTCGGTGAAAACTACTACTGGACAAATACTGAACCAAACTCTAAAATCTCAGCCATCTCACCTTCTATCTGCTCAAAATGGTTGAAACTTTTAGTCATGTAGCTAAAATTTGATACGGCTGGTTTTGATCAGGCAGAGTTCAAATATGGCTCAATTTTTTGATTTTGAGAAATATGGTTTGCAAAGGGAAAGCCAAGAGCGACCGAAATACTTCACTTAACATTTTGTATTTGTAATTCACAAAGCGTGACTATCAAATCTGTTTTCGATTAATAAAAGTTGTCTCCCAATAATTTAAAAGTGTGTTCGGAAAAACTGATTCAAATGTGGTCTTCATATTGTGCGACTTACAAACACCCTTTTTCCAAAAAAATTTTTCAGCGCAGTCGAGGGCAAAATTTTTCGGTTACTTTTGGTCACTACTTCCGAATAAAAGATTTTAATTACATTCCTGGGTTAAAAAATTTGTGACAGTTAAACTGAGTGGTCTAAAACATAGTAACCATGTCTAGTTTTGAAAAGTGGTTAAAGTAGTAGTTAAAGGATGCCATAAAACTTAAAGTAAAGTTAAGTAAAGTAAAGTAAAGTAGCAGTTAAAGTAGTTAAGGGTAAAGTAAAGTTTTGAGCGGTGTGGGCGAATAAGACAGACATGATCCTAAGACGTTGTAAACAAACTTATTCTCCTAACGATTTATTCGTGTCCAAGTTGAACAAGAAATAAAAACAATTTTTCCGACTGTAACCAGTTGTTTTGGCAAATTGCCAGTGTTCTCTCGAACGTTTACAGTACTGTTGTGCAGAAATATATTTCTATAGGGTGGACAGTTCGTTATTTGCGTGCTTCAAATTATAGTCATCTGTCCTCTATTGAGATTCTGAGAAAAATAGACTTCAACATAATTCTGGTTAATCCCAGTTTACTCTGATAAGCCAACTAATAATTGAGTTCTTATTAGAAAGGGAGAAAACCACAGTTCTGTCGCGAGGTTAAATTATTACTATTCAAACAGAGACTAACCTAACCTGAACAGTATCACTGTTAATGAGAAGATATAAACAGTCAGGTTTTAAAGAGTGGGATTGTCTCTATAAATAGATATTGAACTGAAGAGATAAACAACCATTGCTAGTAATAAAATGAGTGCTATCAGCATGAAAGATTCCCCCCTCCTAAACTAACCTGTCTCTGTGTCCAAGATAAAAGGGGTTGTATCCACAGCAAAACTGGAATTCTTACAGTTCCGACAGATTCCCCCTACTAGGGGTCCACGTTAGGGTCAATTTTTCGACCATCTCCGATTTTTCTAGTTTTCACATATTTTATTGTCCAAGTGGGATATTTTAACGAGTTTATAAAATTTCAATCGGATCTTTTATAGTTGTTGATAAAATTCACGTTAAAGCAGAGTTATGCATATGTTAAACATAGGAAAGGAAATCAGAAAGTGTCAATCGGAAAAAAACTAGAAACTGGCGTAAGATACTGGGTATCATTTGGCATCGTTTTAGACCTTTAAACAGATACTGTGTCACAGTGGAATTAGAATTTTGAATTAGGCCTTCAAAAAGTTTTAATGAATTTTTGAATTTAGCGGACCGCCGAAAATAGCTAAATTCTGTCGTTTTTGGTGACCAAAAAATGGGGATCATTAAGGTTGACTGCATATTATGAAAATAAAGGTTCTATCTAAAAATTTTATATAACTAAAAAAGGTTTCGGGATTTTTTGGCACAGAAATATGGTGTTTTTAGAAAGATATGCATTTTACGACCAAACTATCTTGCAAAATTCCCATTTTTGCATTTCAGCATATTTATTCACGCCTTAGGACCAATTTGTGGCATGAATTATGCTGACAGCTATGTGCAGTACTTTTCAGATCGCAAATCGGGACCTCAGACCCCAAAATTTCACAAAATAGCGATTTTTCAAATCTTTCAGAATATGGCATATATCAATCGAAAGCTCTCAGTGCAGGGATAATTTCTTCTCATAGAACCATGGCTCGGAAATGCTTTTAAGTTAAGCGGTGTTAAATATTTCATTACATCCGGGGGAACAGGAGCCTTGTTTCTCTGAAAAATCCTTTAAGGAAGTTCATGCTCATCTGGACTGAAACTGTTCGAAAATATTTTTTATGAATGGTTTTTAAATGCGTATCTAGGCAATCAGCCAAGGCACAGATGAAAGTTCCTTATCTAGCTTATCAGACTATCTCTATAAACACTTAGTTGTCCGACCCGACTCGTTACAACTGTTATACCAGCTAGAGTTACTAGTACATTTCTCAGTAATCGACTACTAGTCTTAACACCCCCACTTAGTAGATTACGAAATGCATTCCTACACCTAACATATTTCTTATATCTTCATATTTCCATTTCGGCAACGCCTTTGTGAAGATATCAGCTTCCATGGTTTCGGCTTGACAGTATACAACTTGCATCTCTTTGTTGGCCACTTTGTCCCGAATGAAATGGAGTTTAATCTCAATGTGCTTTGTTCGGGCGCGGCAAACTGGGTTCTCGACAAGGGCAATACTGCTTTGATTGTCCTCGTAAACAAGAGTAGTGTAGTATAGGCAGTAGCGGAAGTCGCTATACCTCTCCTCTAAAGGTGTCCGTTCAAAACGTCTAAAGTCAAAACGTCTAACGTTCATAACGTCTACCGACGAAACGTCTGACGACGAAACGTCTACTGACAAAACGTCTAATTTTCTAAAATCATTTTTAAAGAAAGCGAATCAGGTTTAGTGTTATTATACCGGGCGGTATACTTGTAATGGGTTGACCCATCTGAATTCATATGTTTTGCATGTAAATTGCTTGGCGCGGAGGATTTCCGTCCTATCTTCAACACATGTCCCTGTTACGCAGGTTTTTTTGCCCAACAATTTTTCTAAGATTTTGCAATTTTTAGAGCATCATTACAGTCGATTTAGTTCATTTTCAATGCCCTGTAAATTGTTTTGCAAACGATCACTCTCTGCCTTTTCTCATACTACCGAAAATCGGGCGTTATTTGACTGTCACTTGATTGGCAGGGTTTAACAGATCAATAAATAGCTAAAACGGTTGTTACAATTTTCGTATGCTAAGACTGAGTTTGAGCTTGCACTGTATTTATTTCATTAGCGTTTGCTTTGCTTTAGAATTTAGATAAAATAAATTGTTTAAGATAAACATATATAGATAGATGATAATTTTCTCTCTTGCAGTTTACTCAATAAAAACGTTATAGTCAGAGTAGTGTAGTGGCTAGAGTGTCCGCTTGGCGCTGGTCCGGACACAGATCGAATCCTTCTTTCGGTAGATTTTTAGTTTCACAATTGGCAATGGCAAATGGCAATAAAATACTCCCATTCTTTTGTCTCAGAGACGGCAAATGTCGGGGAGTTTAAACTTTAGTCAAAAGCTAACGCCACCGTACACTATGATCATAATTCATACTATGAACAGTGTGATGAAAACAAACAAAACGTTGAACACATAAATTCCAAACTCTACGGCGGTATTATTCCCCTCAGAGTTGGTCGCGGGCCGGATTTTTGCTACCCGTCCCGGCCCGCGGCCCGCAGAAGGGTACCCGCCCCGCCCCGCCCCTCGGCCCGCGGCCCGCAGACAAGTGATACCCGCAAGATACCCGCAAAATTTTTTCGACCCACTCATGTGGAAAACTAAATTAGAACGGCAGTTTTCATTTTATTAGGTGTATCTATTTTATCGTTAACTTTCTTTGTGCGAAATATACTCTGAAACAATCGTAAAAATGCGTTGCAAGCAAGTAGTGCATCAGATTTTTTGAAAATTAAAGCAAATAAATTAAAAATAAAATCATCATTTCGTGATGACTTTCCAAAAAGTTTGATATTTCAAGGTGACATCTAAAACTAGGAACAGGACAGAAATAGGAACAGGAACGGAAGGAATATTAGCAGAAACGAAATCGGATAAACTCCAGGAACCGAAACATGAAATTAAAAAGACAACAAGAGATCAGGATCACAAGAGACCTGGTTCCGTTGTCGCTATTACTGTGCCTATATTGGCTTTAGTTTGTAGTGTCATAGATGTTTTTAATCATAAACAAGACTACTTCTATCTACAATTCGGCAACAGACTAATATTAAACATTAAATAAATATTTGTGAAAACTCATTCAACTAAATTCAACTAAATTAATACATTTCTAGGTTTATTAAGCAAACGTCTCTAACGGTGGCTTGCACCAATGGCAATTAGCTGCTACTTAAAGTTAATTCCCACTTTAGTGCCGATTAACTTTTAATTCGATCTTAAACTGTTGCACCAGTTACACTTAACTTAAGCACCAGTTAATCTTCATCGATCTGACACTTAAATTTTCCATGGTTGATGATTAAATTTAAGTGCCACTTAAAATAGTATTTTGCTGGTGCAGGGACTTTAAGTACCAGTTAATTGGCACTTAATTGCTACTTAAGTGGCACTTAATCGCCAGTTTTGCTTTTACAATTGGTTACGTTAACGTCACGTGTCTTAAGCTGGAACTTAAGTCCTACTTAACTCCTGCTTAATTTAAGTGGCAATTAGTTAAGTATCAGTTGGTGCAACGAAATTAAGTTTCAACTTTAAGTGGCAATTAACTAATTCCCACTTAACTGCTACTTAGCCTAATTCCCACTTAATTTAGTCACATTTGCTGCACAGGAACTGTGTTGAATAAGAATGCCGAAAATCTTACAGTATATAGTCACGCAAACATTAAAGTTTTATCGGGTTTGAAAATCTGAAAGTATCCTATGAGTCGTGCCGAGATGACTGGTCCGCTCTTTTAAGCAAAGTAGCACAGACGCACTATTACAGTTCAGAAAACTTTCAAAACTAAATGAGAGGTGAAAATACAAATGCAGTATGTTCTGTTTAACTAGTAAATTTCAGTTAGTTTTAGACAAAAATATTTAAAATTTTTAAGTTAGGCCCGCACAGATACCCGCGCGGGTAGTGCGGGTATTGAAATTTGGTGATACCCGCCCCGCCCCGCGGGTACCCGCGGGTACCCGCGGCCCGCGACCAACTCTGATTCCCCTTTTAAGGGGTAACTTGTTTTGAAGTAAATGTATTTTAAAATCACATTAAGTTAAACTCTACGTCTGGTTTATTGTTTCATTTTAAATTGTGTTTAGTTTCTAAACATTTCTCTAAAGCCAGGGTGTGCAATGGCTGGAGAATATTTATAAAAGTTACAATTTACATTACACTTTTCAATTCCAGAAATTTTAGAACTTATGCTTAAAAGTAATAAGTGATCAGCAATCAGTGAAATCTGTTGCACCATCTTTACTGATTACTGTCAGTAATCAGTATTCAGTAATTAATCTGTGATGACTAGTCAATGACTGAAGCTAATGCAGAAAATAAGAAGTATAGTTGGGACAATGCCAGAACAAATTCAAGATTCGGCATGACCCTGCCACCCATTCCCAAAGCTGCCTATAGAAAAACTGACACAGACCCAAGTTTAGCTTAGAGGGAAAGTTTAGACGTTTTGAACGTGTGACACAATTTTAGAAAAATTAGACGTTTTGTCAGCAGACGTTTCGTCGTTAGACGTTTCGTCGGTAGACGTTATGAACGTTAGACGTTTTGACTTTAGACGTTTTGATAGGGAACCCCTCTAAATTCCCTTTTACGAGTCATTCCGTTATCTTCCTTTGAAAATACCTAAGATTCCCTTTAAAATCCCTAAAAACCATTTGATATTATTGTTTGTGCATTTACTGGGGTGTCTGGTATTGGTTGGATATTTTCGGATGCGAAAATGTATGTTGTATAATGCGGCGCTATCTTTATGGCTCAAACCTTCATGAAAATATCAAAATTATTTATTCCTCTCAATAGCCGTAAAAATATAGCTGCATCTAAATCACTTTATGGTTGGCTTGTCTAAGATCGAACAGCAAAATTTACTTTTATCAATTTTTATTTTGCAATGCAATCTCTCCACCAAAAGTTATTAGTCACACCATAGGTAGTCGAGATTCTTCTTTCGACGTGTGCGGGGGTTTCTAAATTTTGGGGCTCCGCTATATCTTTTCCTTCGGTTTTTTGCTTGGGTTCGCCCGAACTAAAATTAACCCCATTGACCTTTTAACTCCCGTTTTATTTACTCAACTCGCATCCTCTCCTCCTCTCCCTGGTGTTCAATCCCATTTTATTCCGTCTCCTCCGTTTTTCCATTTCCTACGGTTTGTTACCCCCTCCCCGAACGTTCTATTGGGCCAGTAAGTTTTGTTCCTACAACTTTGCATGTTTCGTAACTTTATTGCTTTATAATTTTAATTTCTAATAAAATTGCTTAATCTCTTGCTTATTTAATCCCCTTGCATTGAGCTAACTACATGCTTTAGGTAAGCGCTCTGGGGTTAGCCGGGAGTATTTTCTGAGCGAATTTACCGATCGAATCTCCCCCTTTTCAACCAGGCTCCAGTCGGTCCGGCGTCCCCCAAAAATTCATACTCGCCCAAACCTGGCGAGGACTGCCCGGGGTTGCTGCCCTGGACAAAAATCTCGAGGGCAGTCAGGGTTTGTGTTACATTGTGCCAGTCCTCACGTAATAGCAGTGTTGCGGTGGTTAAATTCCCTGACCTCACATATTACAGTAGGATTGACCTTTACCTAACCCAATTCTTCCAACAATGTTCGCAACCGGAGCGACGTACTCTGCCTCTGCGGTGGAAAGTGCCACGGTTGTCTGATTTTTACTCATCCAACTGACGGACCCTCCTGCCAGCTTGAACACATAACCCATAGTTGACTTCCGGTCTTGAGGATCTCCGGCCAAATCAGAATCGGAGAAACCGGTGAGGACCAAAGACGAATTTGACCTTCGAAACGCTAGTCCCAAGTTTAATGTTCCCTTTAAGTTCTTTGTAGGTTCTTTTTAAGTTTAAGTTTAATGTTCTTTAAGGCCTTCCAGTGGGATTGGGCTGGACAAGCGGCGAATTGGCAAATCACCCCCACTGCAGCTGCTAGATCGGGGCGAGTTGCAACAACGGCATATATAGCTACCAACAATTGCTTGATACATGGATTTCGACTTTTCATCTTGAAGCAGATCCACGTCCGATTCTTTTTATAGCTTTGTCCCAGATTCCATAGGAATAGAAGATGGCTTGCAATCATTGATTCTAGCTTTGTGTAGAATATTCTCTAGGTAACGTTTCTGGCAGATAGAAAGCAAACCACCATTCTTGCTGTAACTGATTTCCACTCCAAGATAGTAATGAACTACGCCAAGATCTTTCATCTTGAAGCGACTCTCTAGCGATCTTTTGGTAGCTTCCATCAGTTTCATGTCTTTAGTCATTATGACCAAATCATTGACGTATAAGGCAATAAATATAAGCTCTTGTCCAATTCTTTTAACTTAGAGACTGGTGTGACCGTGCGTCACTGGGGTAATAGCCGTAACGTGTAACTAAGGCACAAGAAACTAACTAACACAAAGCTTTAATAGTGCAGAGTCTGAGCGGCAAACAAGCAAGCGAACACCAGGTTTGTAAAACTGAAAAGTGTCCTAGACTGCAAATTTGCTCCCTTTTTAAACTTCTATTTAACATTTAATGCCCACCTAGGTCAAAGTCTTTATTAGAAATGTGTAATGGAAAAGGCAAAATGAACCCTAAAAATGTACAGGGAAAAGCTTAGCTTGTGGGAGACTGTGACTCTTGATGGAAATGATTTGAGCTCTTAATGAATGGCGTGCTTGTGAAATTTTGATGTGAACTGTGAAACGTCCGAGCATTGTATAAAGTAACTGTTCTGCAGTTACCAGAGTTGCCAGTCAGTGTGAAACCCCCCAGAAACTTATTATTAGGGACATAGGTTCTAGTGTAAATAGGAAGAATAAGACATAAAATAGTACTACGCGCACGCAAACGACACGAAAATGGAATAGAATCTCAGTGGAACGTAGTTTAAGGAAACTTAGGTAGGTTATTAGCCAATAACGGAGGGGTCGTTACCCTTCCCGGGCCCGCAATAGGCCCTAATACGGTTTTCCGTATAATGGAGGAGTCGTTACTCTTCCCAGGCCACGAATAAGGCCTCACATTATCAAGAAACCACTCAGAAACTGTTTAAAATAGCTAAACATCATCAAGGAAAATGAGTTCGACGAAGGAAGTTGTTTAATAACCAGCAAGTTAACAAGAAACCACGAGTTTAAAACGTTTTACGCGGCTAATAAGTGCGAATATTGGAAGATGGGTCAAAATAAGGCCACAATTCACCCATCAGGGGCATGAAATAGTATTAAGTAGTGTTCATAGGTACTAATTAGGTATAATCTGCATTAATTAGGCAATAATTAGTCAAATTGTGTAAATTTTGGTCAAAATATAAGTTGGTCTTATCTGAAAGGCAATTCTCTGCTGATTCTAAAACTCCAAACCCGTGTAGAGTATAGGATAAATGCGTGAGCTAAGCCTAAGTATACGGTAGATATACGGTAGATAAGTTCCAGCCTAAATTGAAATGTTTCATGAACAATCAATGTAAAATTATCGTTAGCTAATTTCATAGCTCAATTATGACTCATAGTGATGATCCAGTTCAAAAATGGCGGATCAAGTTCAGTTGGGGTGTTAGTTGTGCTGTGGGTAGGTCGTGTATTGTGAATCGCCTCTGCCATTTTGCAACTGTGGACTTGGTTCAAATATTTTGTAGTTTGGCCCAACTATTTTGGTTTTTATGTCTAGTTTATTTGGATATGGCAATAAATAATCTTTGTTAGAATAGGGAGCTTTCTATTCATGAGCGAGTTTGCGAGAGCCTAGTTGACCCAATAATCACTACACAGTTTTATTGATATTCTGGACATCGCACACCTTTGACGAGAACTTGCAAATTACGGTCTGTCAGCTTGTGAATCTAGCACCAGGGTTTTATTCCCTACAAAAGTGGCGACCGTGACAGTGGTAGATGTCCAAAAATTATTCTGGACCTATCACTCGTAGTATTACTCGTAATTTACATGAAAAAGTTGTTCTTTTTCACGAACTTCCTCAAAGTGACTTAGAATTTTTTGAGACTAACAGAAGTGACGAAATGGCAGAGACGAATGTGGTCGGGGGTGAAACTGTGGGGGGAGAAAATTTTGGGGGGGCCCCCAAAACCCACCCCAACCCCGGAGCGACAGTTCAACCGGGGGGGACACGCCCCCGGCCCCCTCCCCGATCCGATTCTATGCCGAGTGTCCAACAAAATGGAGGAATTACAACGAATTCGTCTAGTCTTTTGACATTTCAACGCCCACCTGGGGGGGGTTCGCTTAGAGTTGTTAGCGAGTCCCCCACACCCACCCAAGATGAAAATTGGCGGGGTGGGGCTAGTATGTCGACTTTTTATGCCCCGCAACCTCCTACAGTGTCAGTGTCCGATTTTGGTGATATTTTAACCGGACGGTACGGTCCTCCGAGACAAGAAAGTGGGGGGGCTGGGGGTTGTTCCGGGAGAACCCTCCTTCCCTTGACGGTCGCTCCTGGGTCTGGGGGGGTGAGCCCAGGTGTCTCCCCATCCAGTCAACAATCTGAAACTACAGTGAAATCAGTGTTGGGGAGGTCTGACACTCCTGCGTCTGAATCGGTGGGGGAGGAGAGTCCAGAATCTGGGAAAGGTGTTCGAAGGGATTCTCCCCCGTCGAAAGTGATGAACATTGACCCCTATTTAGAAATGGCTGCTGAAAAAGGGGAGGGCGACCTCTATACGTTGATGCAAGATTTTTTGGATCGTTTGTGTCAAAAGAAAGGGTTGGCCCCTCAGAAATTGTCCGAAATTTACCATCAGCAGGAAAATTCAGCGGGTAAAGTTCAGAAAAGTGTTGCACAGTCGGGGGAGTCTGTGGGACAGGGTCGGGAAACCCCTGTGGGTGACCTGATTCAGTTGGTCATA